>CAUYQG010071689.1:0-12045 GCA_963574415.1 Tarsius wallacei | reverse complement strand
TTATTATTATTTTTTTTAGTTGGAGTCTCACTCTGTCACCCAGACTGGAGTGCAGTGGCCACTCCCAGCCACTGCAGCCTCGACCTGCTGGGCTCCGGCGATCCTTCCGCCTCAGCCTTCCAAGTAGCTGGAACTACAGGCACACAATACCATGCCTGGCTAATTTTTTTTTTATTTATTGTAGAGATGAGTTCTCACCAAGTTGCCCAGGCAGGTCTTGAACCCGCGGGCTTAGGCAATCCACTCACCTCAGCCTCCCAAAGTGTGGGATTACAGGCTAAACCACCTGTATTAGACATTTTCAAATATTCTTTTTGCCTTTCACATTTTCCTCTTTCAAATTTTTACCTTTCAAAATTCCTTACAAAATAAACAAAAATTTTTTTAAAGTTCTCCTTTACCCCAACTAGAATTTCTACCCTGTGATTACTCTTCCATTAATAGCTACAGCCAAGCCAGGTGTGGTGGCTCACACCTGTAATCTCAGAGCTTTGAGGGCTGAGGCAAGAAGATTGCTTGAGGCCAGGAGTTCGAGACTAGTCTGAGCCACATATTGAGACCCCATCTCTACAAAAAATGAAAAAATTACCCTGGTGTGGTGGCATGCGCTCCCAGCTACTCAGGGAGCTGAGGTGGGAGGATTGCCTGAGCCCAGGAGTTTGAAGCTGCAGTGAGCTGCGATTGTACCACTGCACTCCAGCCTGAGCAACAGAGTAAGACCCTGTTTCTAAAATAATAATAATAATAATAATAATAATAACAACAACAACAACAACAACAACAATAAAAGGACCAAGGTCTTCAGATCTCTGGATAGCCAGGGAGTACTGTAACCTAGGAGTGAGTTTTCAGGTCACCTGCCCGGAAGTCAGAGGAGATACTAGCAAAGCATCCTGTGGGGTGAGGCACAGACAGCAGCAGCTCAGATGGCGGGAGTAAAGCCTCTCAGTGCTTGCTGCACAGGGTTCAATGGGAGCCACACTCTGAGCGCACGCAGCACCCCCATCCAGCCCGAATCCCATCACTGCTAAGTACTTGCTCATTCAGAGGGACTTCAGCATGTGACACAGTGTGGCATGCTTGTGCTTCTGAGCATTTTTCTCCTTGACAGTCCTTTCTGTCCTGGTGACCTCTTCCAGCTCAAGCCAGCTTCCCACTGCTCCAGCCTATTTTTTAAGGGCATTTCTAGAATATAGTATCTTTAACTTTCAGCCATTATGCTATATTGAGTATTTTTAAATATAATAAATTGTAAAGAAGAGTTTTCTCTCTGTAGAATATGAATGCAGATAAAAATTTTTGAAGCACACTAAAATATTACATGATTTTAATCAGTTATCACTTCATAGTCATTTTGTGCCAAACAGCGTATTGAGTTTAATCATCTATCCTACTTGTCATTTTTACCTTAGTAAAAAAAAAAATTCCTACTTCAAGATGTGTGCTGCATTTTAAAATCATTTTTCATATTTGGCAACATTCAAAATAATATTTTGTGCAGTGGCATCTGTTTAAAATAAGTGATCATACAAAAGTCATTAAGGAACAGTGGTGTTGTTGGAATCAACTTAAGTTGACTTATCATTTGCTTGATACGGGAGGCTCCTTGCCTTGTGTCCAGGGTACTTGCTCTTTTGAATTTCTGTTATCCACCTGGATGACATGTAGGTACTGAAAACAGGAATAAGGCATGCTGTCCATGCTTCTTTGTGCCCAATCTGGTGTCCTAGAGTCCATCTTTTTTGACAGCTTGTTAATATATGTGAAAACCTTTGAGACCAAACTCCAGTTATGCCTCAAAACAGCCTGAAAACTTGGGAACACTGACCTTTGTCCTTAACATGGGATACCTAACCTTGACTCCTCTGTTTGCTTTCAGTGAAGTGATGAAAATTAAGAAGCGATACGAGGTGGGTTTGGATAAATTGGAATCTGCTTCCTCTCAAGTGGCCACAATGCAGACTGAGTTGGAGGCACTCCATCCTCAGCTAAAAGTTGCCAGCAGGGAGGTTGATGAGATGATGGTGATCATTGAGAAAGAGTCTATAGAGGTTGCCAAGACAGAAAAAGTTGTAAAAGCTGACGAGACAGTCGCAAACGAACAGGCCATGGCAGCCAAAGCCATCAAGGATGAGTGTGATGCGGACCTGGCAGGAGCCTTGCCCATCCTGGAGTCGGCGCTGACTGCCCTGGACACACTCACCGCTCAGGTGAGCACCCAGGCAGCACCTCTGGGGACACACGGCATTACAGCGTGAGAAAACACCAAGCACTAGGTGCGGCAGCCCAGTGTGCTCCAAATTAGTCTCCAGATGTAATGAAATGGAGGAGTCCCCACCTTCACCTGAAAAGAGAAATGTATTTGCATGGCAAACTTGCCTTTGAAAAGGAGGAACATGCTGGGGTTATCACCTGTGTAGAGCTGCAGCTGTATCCCCAGAGCTTTACATGGCGTGTCATGGTCCTTTGTAGAGTCATGGCTCCCAAGTGTAGATTATGTTCTAAAGTAATTCACACCCCTTCTTCATGCTGAGCTGCTTTCAGTATTGGGATAGGCCTTATGGTGGATGTGATCAAGTATTACATGAATGATTGTCAGTGGTTTGGATTTTTTTTGATGATATATAAAATAATAATGTGTTTTACAATTATTTATTTTATAATAGTATGTCCTAGATCCAATGAAATGTGGTATTAAAAATTAAGGTATGAAAGGGGAATGTTTTAATTTAGAAAGCTAAAGGTAGATTTTTAAAAATAAGTAATGCTGGGAATCTTGGCTAAATTTTAGGTGGGATGGGAGGAGGTTGTGAGCACAGTCCTGTCAATGTCATCATTTCCACCCAACGGACAGAGAGAGCTTCTGTGTTTTAGGGCTTAGTGTGAAAATTGGAACCAGTTATGAGTAATGTATAAACCAACGCCTCTTGAAATAACTGGCATGCTGTGATTTCCAGGATATCACTGTGGTGAAATCCATGAAGAGCCCCCCTGCAGGGGTCAAACTTGTAATGGAAGCTATATGCATCTTGAAAGGCATCAAGGCTGATAAAATCCCTGACCCCACAGGCTCAGGAAAGAAGATAGAGGATTTCTGGGGCCCAGCTAAGAGACTGCTTGGGGACATCAGGTTTCTACAATCACTTCACGAATATGACAAGGACAATATTCCTCCAGCTTATATGAATATCATAAGAAAAAATTATATTCCAAATCCAGATTTTGTTCCAGAAAAGATCAGAAATGCTTCTACAGCAGCCGAAGGTCTGTGCAAGTGGGTCATAGCCATGGATTCATATGACAAGTAAGTCTTGACAGAAGCCTAACTGGTGTGTTTATTTCCACACTTGGTCAGTTAGGCAATATAAAGCTTAAAAAGCTGTGTGAGTGAGAGGCTTCTTGGAAAGTCCTGTCTGAATCTGCTATGTGTTTGCTTCGTTACTGGAAGCAAGGTTATAACAGTTGAATAGTCTAATACAGTGATTCTTAAGCTTTTTGGACTCAGGAGACCTTGACACTCTTAAAAATTATTTAATATCCCCAAAAGCTTTTGGTTATTTACCATATCAGAAATGAAAATGGATAAATTTTTAAAATGTAAAATGCTAGTTCATTTAAAATAGCAATTAAAATGTTAATATAAATAACTTATTTTGTAGAATGCCTCATCCCCCCCCCAAAAAAAGAACACAGTGGTGTAAAGAGTGGTATTTTATTATATTTTTGCTAGTCTCTTTAATATGTGGTTTAATGTAAGACAGTCAGACTCCCAACTCTGCCTCTTCACTCAATCAAAATATTGTTTTGATCGAAGTAGATAAAGAAAATCCAGCCTTTCACAGATGTTTAGTTGGACAAGGGAAACCTCATGAACTCCCCGAAGGGCAGGTGTCTTTGTGACCCTCAGGGATCTTTGGGCCACACTTTAAAATTACCTGGCACAGTACATATTCTTGTGCAATGAGTAGCCTTTTTTGATGATGTTATGAGAACTAGTTACAAGGAGGGACCCCCCAAAAAACCCGGAATTAATCTTTTGGAGGGTGGGACCCTTGTAGTACAGGCTTCCCCCATTAGATAAGTGTTCTAGGAACCCATCAGCATCAGTGTACAAGCTAGTTTTGTTGTGAGAGACTGTGTTTGGCTTTGGCGAATTTTTTTTTGAGATTCAACACGTTTGCCCATTTCATGATGGGTGATTTACTAGCACGCCTGGTCAGACTGCGCTGAGTGTTCAGCAGTTTTTGACCAAAACCAGCATGACTCCCATGCCCCACCCTCCCTATTCACTTGACATTGCCCTGAGTGACTTTATTTGTTTTCCTGGGTGAAAAAAGTCTTTTTCAAAGGGAAACGTTTTGCCGATGTGGAAGAGGTGAAACAAAAAATGGCAGAACTAAAAAGTCTTAAAATTGACAAGTTCAAAAACTGTTTTGGACAATTGAAAAAGAGTCTCAATAGGTGTTTTGCATCAGATGGAGAGTGCTGTAAAGGGGACTGGAGTTTAAACAGGTAAGAATAAAGTCACAATTTTTAATAAATAAGTTCTGGTTTTTTGAGGGGTCCCCCCTTGTATATTATGTGCAAAACAGAATAATAATTGTTAATTATTTTTTAAACCAAAATAATAGTCTTTCAAACTCATACCCAATTTGAATCATTATATATATGTTTGTATACAGCAAAGCTATACATATTTCAAACCATGACATAGTGTGTTAATAATAAAGGTAATTTAGTATTTTATCAGTTCGTTAGAAAGAAAACATGACTGGCTACTTTTTCCAGCTGCTAAGAAGAGAATTTAGGTTCATCCTTCTTTCTATAGAATCCTTTTTAATTACCACATGCATATTTACATATAACTGTTTTGGTGGAGGGTGTGTGTAATCTAGGATTTTTTTAAAAAGCAAAATGACAAACATAAAATACCTCACTTTCTCATCATCAAAATTAAGCTCTAACCAATTAGGCTAGTTTCCATTAACATTGTAATATTCTACATAAATATTCTGTTGTCCTTTTACAAAGTCACCAACATCTAAAATATTTTATTTTGGGTAAAAAATTGTTTATTTGAAAACACTATGTATATTTGATGTACATTTTTAATGATCATTTCTCATGTCTGGGATCAAGTCAGGCTGATGCTTGGATGACTTTTGGAATAGAAAATCAGTCTGGATTTCTGTGTGATGAAGAATTGTTTGGAGTTGTCATGAGGCTACTAGAAAAGGGAATCAAGGGGTGGTCGCGGCATGTGAATAATAATAATGGATCTTTCACTTTCCAATGGTTCTTGCAGAGTGGCTAAAATAGTGGCTCCCAAGAAGATCAAGCTGGCAGCAGCTGAAGGGGAGCTGAGAGTTGCCATGGAGGGACTCAGAAAGAAGCAGGCAGTCCTGTATGAGGTGCAGGACAAGCTGGCCAAGCTGCAGGACAGGCTTGAGCTGAATAAGCAGAAGAAGGCAGACCTGGAGAACCAGGTATGCATGACATGGCAAAGGTGTGCAGGTTCTCAATGACTGTAAATAAGAATGATGTTCTCACTGTCATGCAACACGCCAGTCCTGGTTCTTCCTGGCCAGGGCTCAGCAAATGGCAACCCGTAGGTTAAACACACCCAGTGCCTGCCCATGTGTGGCCCACAGGCTGGACCCGCCCAGCCCCTGCTTATGTGTGGCCTCAGGCCAGATCCACCCAGCACCTGCTTAGGTATGGCCTGCAGGCTAGTGATGGTTTTGGCATTTTCAGATGGTTACCGATTAAGTGGCTGTGTAAGAACCTACATAACACATAACATTCTCCATTTTGCCTCTTCGCTCAAAAAGTCTAAAATATTTACTTTCTGTCTTTCCCCTCCTCACCAAAAGAAAAAAAACTTGTCACTCTCTGCCTTAGCTCACTAGAATGTGGAACTAGTTCATTTAGATCGCTTTTCATCTTGGAAGTAAGGAAGTTGAGAACTGGTATTGAGTGACCTAGACTGTACAACAGCTGATGGCAGAACTGGCATTACAACTCGAAACCCACAACCATAGAGTGTGCACTTAAAGTGTCTTTTAAGGCTAAAAGCATTGCTCTAACTTACTTAGTGATACTGTCTGTAAACATTAACTACTAAAAATCAAGATACGTCACAGCCGCTATCATTTATCAAGTGCTCATATGTGCAAGGCCCTGCTGTCCAAGAACGCCTGTATCCCATTCATCTCACAATGACCTGTAGAGGGATGTCACCATTAGGGGGATGTCACCATTTTGTACATTTTGAGGAAACGAAAGCACAGAAAGGTTAAGCTACCTGCCTATGGCTACCCAGCTTCTACACACTGAGACCTGATGCAGGCCTCTAACCTACTGGCATCCCCATTTCCATGACACTAAACTGCTCTGCCACAAGATCTGTCCTGTGTCCTGCATTTGCGCAAAAATAAAATATCGTGCTGATCTTTAGAAATGGGACTTAGTGTGACATGGTTTTTGAATGATCGGTTTTAGTTTAAATAGCATAACCAACAGGTGGATATGTGATTATTCTCTTTATGCCTTTTTAACTCTGCTATATGTTTGAAGTTTTTATTTATTTTTTGCACTAAAATGTTGAAAACTTATGGTAATGTAAAATGAATATGTATATATAGTAGTTTTGTTTTTTGTTTTTAGAAAGTAGGATTTATTGACAGGACAGAAAAGCTCCCACAGGGTACCCAAAGGGGTTGCCCTAGTAGTTTCTGATGGTGATTCTGTCATAGTCCAAGACCTGATTCAGTTTATCATAAACATTGTCAAAAGGATAGATGATGAAAGAGGCTAGAATGACAAAAGATATTCAAAGAGAGAAAATTAGATGAGAAAAAAAATTAAATTTAGGAAGTATCAAAAATATTGCCAATTACACACCCTTTGCTTTTTTCAAACCTATCTTTATATAAACTGCTATAGAATTGCATTCTTTTCATCTAAAAGCACTTATTTAATATAAATGTTAATAACATTAGGAAAAAGCATATGCCAAATTCTTACACCAAAATAACCTAAATGCCTTTGCTTTTATTGATTTTTGAATTTCTCTTTTTATGATAATTATTTTTGAACCTTCAGATAAGCTTTTTGTCTTGTCTTCTTCCAAAAATGATGATGCTAAGTCACTTAAAATCCAAATCAAAAGAATCCAGGTAACCTGCTAGAATATTGCTCTTACATGGGTTGAAATGGCTTTTCACCCATGGGTTGAAATAGCTTTCCTGATTATCCTCCCCCTTCTTATCATATTGCTTAATGATGCATAATCATACTTGGTTGACAGTCTTATGCACACAGTAGGCTCTTAGCTATTGATTGATGTCCTACTTTAAGCTTAATTGCAAGTATCTGAGTAGATTGACACAATTTAGCAACCTGAAAATTGTGCTTTGTAAATAAGCATAAATTCCTAAAACGTTTAAACATTTAACCTTTAAAATCATTATTAAGTCAACCCTAAGTTTAATGAGGGGAAAACATTTGTAGTTTATTTAAAGTAAAATGCATTTAGATTATTTAAAATGGAGTGAAAACATCTATATTTGCAGGAGAATGTCCTTTACTGCTTAGTTAACTT
Source organism: Tarsius wallacei (assembly GCA_963574415.1). Taxonomy (NCBI): domain Eukaryota; kingdom Metazoa; phylum Chordata; class Mammalia; order Primates; family Tarsiidae; genus Tarsius; species Tarsius wallacei. The sequence continues at coordinate 4,442 of CAUYQG010071689.1, read as the reverse complement.
TCACTGCCTTGTACTGTAGGCCATTTCCTTAAACAGAGCTATTCTTTGCACTATATGATAAGTACCCATTATGAATTCATAAATTATACTAAGATAAATCATGTATATTAAAAATTCTAAAATATCCTGGAGTCTCCCATAGCATAGTGAGATATGCCACTTTTTAAAGATAATTTTTAAAAACCCCAGGCACAAGTTTGTAAATTTAAAAATATTGTATCTCTGAGGGTAAAATCTTGCAGGACTTTAAGCTTGCTCTTCCACAGGTGTTGATAACGCTTCCTTTAATGTTCAAGGTTGACCTGTGCAGCAAGAAGCTAGAACGAGCTGAGCAACTGATCGGGGGCCTTGGAGGTGAGAAGACACGCTGGAGCCAGACAGCCCTGGAGTTGGGGCAGCTGTACGTGAACCTGACGGGGGACATCCTCATCTCCTCCGGTGTAGTGGCCTACCTGGGCGCCTTCACATCCAGCTACAGGCAGGTGAGGGCGCGGTGCCGCCCCTGAGCCTTTCCGTCATAGCCAGTGTTCTCCTAGGGTTTAAATCGGTTTAAAATATCTCCTAGATATTGGTGTACCACCAAGCCCAGCTAATTTTTGTATACCCCAGCTGGTCTTGAACTCCTGGCCTCAAGCAGTCCTCCTACTTCAGCCTCCTAAAGTGCTGGGACTACAAGTGTGAGCACTGTGTTCGGCCTCATTTGTGTATTTTAGTTATTCTGTAAATAAGCTTGTTAGCCAAAAGATGCTGTGTAAAATATTCTTCTAAAATCTAATTGTTTTAGAAACAAAAAGATCTGCTTTAAAACATAGTGTGAAAATAGTAGACTGTAATGATAAAGTTTCAGTTCCTGAACAAGGACTATGTAAAGGTATCAGGCCCGTGTGTGTATATGTGAATGTGAGAGAGCTTGTGTGTGTGTGTGTGTGTGTGTGTTCGTGTTCTTTATCAAATACTTCCTATCAATCTCAATAACATGTCATTCAAAACCAGCTTGGAGACTGAACTTGAAGAGAGGACAAGATGGGCTGCTGAAAGTCCTCCTGCCCTTCTGCTAAGTGGCTTCTTCCTCAGAGAACAGATCCCAAGTCCTAGATCTGTGTTCCCAGCCTCTGATGGCCCTGCCTTTCTTCTTCTGGCCCAGCTCCCAGCCCTGAAGCTCATCCTAACGCTCTTCCTGCTTTTCTCTTCCATGTTTTGGTTCCTTCCCAAGGAGACCCACATCTTCCTCAGCTTTCTTTATAAAAATGCAAATTGCAGGGAGGGAAACACAACATTGATAAGGGTACCTGATCTCAAACCAGGCAAAGTGGTTACCAAAGGAAGGCCCAAACTTTGCCTGTACGATGACCACTTGTATACCTAATTCTGAATTGTACCCCACATCTTTAAAATAAAAAAAAGAAAGAAAAATGCAAATATACTCCAGCCTGGGCCTGGCCGCATGGAAGCAGATCAGGTTTAGAAAAACTTGAAGAACTAAAAGAAAAAAGGGAGGAGGGTGAGAGAATAAGGAGAAAGGAGATACCTAGGCATTTGGCAGCAGCAAGTCCACAGTCCCCATCTTCCGTCAGGCTCTCTGGTGTCCTTGAATACTTCCTCACACTCTGGCCCTGGCTTCCCTGCAGGACAGCTCTTAAGAGGCTAGGTTCTGGGGCCACTGTTATGGCGTATTTGATTATTGTTGTTTTGTACCAAGCCATTAAACCTCTGTGTAGCCATATGTCTGTCATTAGTCCTCTGGGCCACAGGGGCCATTGTCCTGATGCATGAGCTTCGTATTTTTCTCTACGTTGTCTGCCTGTCTGTGTCTTTGGATGGCTTGTCTAGGGCTGTAGCAGTCACATCTTGTCTCTCAAACAGTTAACACTGAACATGACATTATTTATTTAGTGGTAGATGTATTTGCTTGGCAATTTTGGAAAGTGAGGCTCAGGAAGTTTAACAGCATCGTTTGGAGCCACAGCTAACTAGTGACAGAACAGTAGAGGCCTGTGGTCACCTGCCTCCTAGTCCAGCACACCGTGCTCTCCTGCGTAGTCCTGGACCCTGGGAAGAGCGGCTGCAGCTGCTCTTGCCCTTCTCTGCTGGCTCAGAAACAACCTGGGCATCTGCACTGGCCCCATCCAGCATCATCCCAGGGCCCTGCAGAAGGTGCATAGAAGGTACATTGGCTCGACCAGCACCAGGGACCCACCTTCTGACTCTGCTACCCGCTGACCTGCCAGAGTGGGACTGCTAGTCGGGCCCCCACACAAATGCTCCTAGGCACCATGAGCCATAGCAGTGAGACCTTGAGTATGTCCCGATGGATGCAAGCCACATTCAGGCTAGACACAAGACACAGCCCCGGCTGGGAGTTGCTTCTGAGCCCTCTACTCACTGTTCTTGCTTGACGCCAGAAGCCCCTGTATCCCCTTCCAGCCCTCACTGTGAAGACCAATGGCTATTTGATCCCTTCCTGCTTCACCAGGCACCCTTGGGCTGTGTTTTACTTCCTGCAGCTTGGATGCCAAGGTTGCTTCTTGCAACTCCATTCTCTAAGTCCTACTTTGTCACCTTTACTCTTTCATTTGTTTTTCTCAGGCCAAGACAGTGGGCAGTTATGCCCCAGCAGAGATCTCATCCAATGTCAGCACCAGGACCATGGGGCAACTTGGGCACTGTAGAAGCCCTCCCAACTTCCCCCAGCCAGCATGTGGGTCCCTGTTAGCCTCCCTGTGGTTCCTGGAGCCTACCTTACCTGCCACTTGGAGAGCAGGTGGCACCAGGAACACCCTTCCCTTGGCAGCCAATAGTCAGTGACCAACAGGAGCAGGAGCAGCTAGTCCCTCCTTCCACTGGGACAGGTCCAAGGAGTCACTTCCCTCCCGAGGTTCCCTGTGGGATCAAACTGCAGCCACCCACTGTGGGACATAGGCTGGTTGCCCTTCGTTGGCTTCGACCTATTCTTGTCCTGCCTCCCCAGCTTCCCTTCCTCAGTCTATCATATCAATCTCCATCCAAGTCTGCTCTGGAAACCCAGACAAAGACAGAGGCCTGACAGCACATGCCCTCTTCTGATATCAAGGAGTTTCAAGTCTCAGACACAATGGCCCTCAGTAAGGAGCTGGACCCCTCCTGGCTTGAACCTGAGTAGTTGATTATTCAGCAACTTTTATGCAGAGTTCAGTGCTTTGCATAAATCAGGAATGGAAGATTCCAATTCTCCGGGGTAACTGGACCCACACGACTTAACTGCAGGGCCTGTGCCAGTCCCTAAGACAGAACTCTACCATGGTCTTAGGACATAGGACACACAAGCTCTGTTAGGTCATGCAGGCTTTTTTAGGACACGTGGGCCCTCTTAGAACATGCAGGCCCTCATGGGACTCATGGGCCCTGGACTTGAATTAATCTGAACTTTCTAAGTGACCTTTTCTCTCCCTATCATACAATTCCAAGCTGTTCTAGTGGTGGTGGATATTCTCACCAAGAGGACACCCTTAATCCGCTCCACCATCTGTCTCAGCACCTGAGCACCAGCCAAAGCCCTTGGCTTGTATTTCAAGATGATTTCTAGGAGTCCTCCATGTTCACTCCAGCTGTTCTTGGGTGCTGCACCTGCCAGAAGTGTGGGACATCAGGGTGCTGACCCACATCTGCCTGTGTCTGTCGGTCCCTCACATCAACTCTGACCCCCACCTCTCTGCTTCCCACATCCCTGCTGTCAGGCATATGTCAGTATCAAGCTCAACCTGAGAGAGCTTCCAGAACTTCTTCAGGCCAGCCACAGCCAGAAAAAGAGGACACATTGAACAGGAGCTCTGTACCAGATCCAGACTGGGGCTAGATATGGTGGCATGTGCCTGTAATACCAGAGCTTTGGGAGGTTGAGGCAGGAGGATTGCTTGAGGCCCAGAGTTTGTGATCAGCCTGGGTGACATAGTGAGACTCCCATCTCTACCAAAAAAAATTAGAATCCACACTGGAAATGTTGTCTGCCCTTCCTCCCTCCGTAGCTGCATGACCTGCTCCTGGTGTCAACAACCAAATCAAGCAGAACAAAACTGCCAGATGGTATTTATCAGGTGCTTGTGATGGGCAGGACTATGACCCCTGTGTTCTTCACCTCTGAGTGCCACACTGTGAACATGCTACATTGCATGGCAAGGGAACTTTGCAGGTGGAATAAGGGCTACTAATCAACTAACCCCAAAGTCAGAAGAATCTCCTCTGCCAAGTTGGACTTCACTGTAAGGAGACCTTAAGTGTTCTTTTGAGCAAGAGTGAGGATGCGCTGGAGAGTGATGGGGCTGTGTGGAAAGGATAAGAACTCAGCTTAGAGGCACTCCTACTAGCCACATTATAGACAGTTTCAGCATAGGAAAGCATTAGAACCCCCTGGATAAAATATAAAAGGATGAGTCTATACTGACATAAACTGATACATGAAAAAGTGA
>CAUYQG010071686.1:0-19900 GCA_963574415.1 Tarsius wallacei | reverse complement strand
GCTAATTTTTTGATTTATTGTAGAGATGAGGTCTCGCTTGCCCAGGCGGGTCTCGAACCCGCGGGCTCAGGCAATCCACTCACCTCAGCCTCCCAAGGCGCAGGATTACAGGCTGAGCCACCGAGCCCGGCTCAATTTTTTATTTTTTTGAGTTGGAGTCTCACTCTGTCGCCCAGACTGGAGTGCAATGGCCGCTCCTGGCCACCGCAGACTCGACCTGCTGGGCTCCGGCGATCCTTCTGCCTCAGCCTTCCAAGTAGCTGGAACTACAGGCACGCGCTACCACGCCCGGCTAATTTTTGATTTATTGTAGAGATGAAGTCTCGCCAAGTTGCCCAGGCGGGTCTCGAACCCGCGGGCTCAGGCAATCCACTCACCTCAGCCTCCCAAGGCGCGGGATTACAGGCTGATCCACCCAGCCCGGCAGACTTAATGTTTTAACTACATAAGCATTTAAGGTTGGATGAGTCTTTAATTTTTTACCCAAGTAGTAAGTTGTGATACCTACTGCTAGTGAGCAGAAAGCTTTTCAGAGAGCTTGTTAGGGGAGGAGGGCAGGAGGACCTAGAGGCCTTTGTAGATTAAGCTTTTAACTCACATTGGCTGGAATATCGACTGGGTATGTGGTGATATCTACCCACATCGTTGCATGCAGAGGGCACTGAGGGCATCTCCATTCTGCAGACCCAGCCCACACAGCTGAGTAGAGCAAACGGAAAACCAATAGGGCTGGCCTTGGTAGTCATCGGTTGAAACAAACATATATTCCTTATGCTTTGAGAAATGTGTCTGGAACCTGCCAGGTTGAAGTGTGGACCAATTTCCTGGAGAAAAAAAGAATGAAAGTGACCAGGGAGCCATATTTCTCAGCTCTGTCAGGAAAAATGACAAGTGTCCAAGGCGTCTGTGCCCCAGTTTCTTTTAAGTCAGGTTATTGAATATCATTCCCATAGTGTTGGCATGCACACAGTTGTGTAATCACCACCACAATAAAAATATGGAACATGTTCCTCTTCCCCAAAAGTTTCTGCTTATCTTTGTAGTAAACATCCCCCTTTCCTGGGTCTCTGGCAACCATTGATGTTTTTTCTTTCTTTATCTGTATTTTTGCCATTCAAGCCATAGCAGTGGTTTTTTTGTTGTTGTTTTGTATTGGGTTTTTTTTTTTTTTTTTTGAGTTGGAGTCTCACTCTGTCGCCCAGACTGGAGTGCAGTGGCCACTCCCGGCCACCGCAGCCTCAACCTGCTGGGCTCCGGCAATCCTTCCGCCTCAGCCTTCCAAGTAGCTGGAACTACAGGTGCGCGCTGCCATGCCCGGCTAATTTTTTTATTTATTGTAGAGATGAGGTCTCACCATGTTGCCCAGGCGGGTCTCGAACCCGTGGGCTCAAGCAATCCACTCACCTCAGCCTCCCAAGGCGCGGGATTACAGGCTGAGTCACCGAGCTCGGCTTGTATTGGTTTTTTTTTAAAGAGACCCCATCTGACCTTAAACTCCTGGACTCCAAGGATTCTTCTGCCTCAGCCTTTCAAGTAGCTGGGACTAGGGATGCACAACACCATGCCCAGCTAGCAGTGGTATTTTTAAAAAGCAGGATAGAAAACTGAATGCCTAGTATAATTGTATGTCATGAAAATGAAGTTGTATGGTATGTAGACTTTTGAGTCTGTCTTCTTTCACTTAACATAATGCCTTTGAGTCTTATTCAGTTTGTCGTATGTTTCAGTAGTTCATTTTTTTCTGATTCTGAGTTGTTGTAGGAGGAAATTATAAAAAAATAAATCTAGGAAAGTAAACAATGCTGTGATAGGAACTGATGGCAGATGCAAGTCAAGGAATGACCCTGCACTAGGAACAGTCTAAGGGGGAGAGACCGTGCCTTAGTTGTGAACCAGGAGGTACAAACAATCTGCTATCAAAATATGGTTCAGGGAGAGATTTATTCATACACTCCCATTTAAAATGCACAAGGCATAGTATTTCAAAGCATGGATCCTGGAACTAAGTGGTAGCTAGGAAGGGCAGCTAGTTGGTTTGACATTGAAGAGATTTGTTTTAGATGTCTTGACTTGGATCTAGCAATGGCAGACCAGAAAGCCAAATACAAAGAAGTTAAGGAAGAGCTGGGTCAAGAAAAATAGCTGTTTAAGAAAGAGGAACCAGAGAAGTACGGAAACAAGGAGTCAGGAAAGCTGTGTTACGTGAACAGAAAGAGTCTAGGAAGGGCCATGAAGTGAAAGAGATAAATAATGATGGAGAATGAACAGTGTCTTTAGAGTTGGCTTGGCAGACCTTGATGAGCATCATCGGTGCTGTAAAGGCTACCATATAGCTTCAAGGAACATCGAAAACACATTTTTTTCAGATGAGAGGGCAAAATAAAAGCAAGATTGTAAAGGGTTAAAGAGAAAATGGAAGCTAAAAAGCACTCATTGTACAAATTTGGCAGGAAAGGGAAACAGAGAAAGGGTATAGGAGTTGATAGGAGAAACCTGAGCATGTTTGAAAGCAGAAGGGGAAGAATCAGTTCAAAGGGAGAAATCAAAGATTTAAAAGAATGTGTGGGAGCAAAGTCCAAATTGAGGTGGAGAAAGCAAGAACTGAGAAAATTAGGTGTAGTTGTCCTAATTTTAGAAAAGTTAAAATAGATACTTCTTATGAGATATTACTTCTATGTGTTGGCATTTCTACCTTTGCTTGCTTACTACAAGGGAGTTAAGCAGTTGAGCCACTTTTCATAAGACAGTGATCTCATTCGGTTAAAATATATATTTCTTCAGATTATAAAAGTAATTCATGTTCATTGCAGAAAATAGAAAAACATGTAAATGAAGGGGAAAATCTTCCATAATACCAGCAGTAATCAATAACTTCTGTTAATGTTTTGACAAAGCTTTTTTGAATTGATAGATCTTACCTATATCTCTTTTGGAAAACCAGGATTATACTAGGTATTCAGTTTTCTAGCCTGCTTTTTTTTTCCATTTTGGGGTTTTTTTTTTTTCCAATTTTTTTGGGTTTTATTTTATCTATCCTGCTTTTTTAAAATACCATTGCTAGCTGGGCATGATGTTATGCATCTCTAGTTCCAGCTACTTGGGAGGGTGAGGCATCCTTTGAGTCCAGGAGCTCATGGCCAGCTTGGGTAACATAGTGAGACCCCATCTCTTTAAAAAAAAAAAAAAAAAAAAACAGGCTCAGTGGCTCAGCCTGTAATCCCAGCACTTTGGGAGGCCTAGGCGAGTGGATTGCCTGAGCCCGTGGATTCGAGACCAGCCTGGACAACTTGGCGAGACCTCATATCTACAATTAAAAGTTAGCCAGACATGGTAGCGCACACCTGTAGTACCGGCTACTTGGAAGGCTGAGGTGAAAGGATCACTGAAACCCAACAGGTTGACACTGGGATGGGGTGGCCGTAAGTGTGCCACTGCACTCCAGCCTCGGCGACAGAGTGAGGCTCCAACTCAAAAACAAACAAAAACATTGCTATGGCTTGAATGCATCCCTTAAAGTTCATGTGTTAGAAACTTAATCCTCGTTGGGCACGGTGACTGACACCTATAATCCCAGCGCTTTGGGAGGCAGAGGTGAGAGGATTGCCTGAGCCCTTGGGTTCAAGACCAGCCTGGACAACATGGCGAGACCTCGTCTCTACAATAAATCAAAAAATTAGCTGGGTGTGGTGGCGCACACCTATAGTTGCAGCTTCTTGGAGGGCTGAGGCAGAAGGATCACGTGAACCCAGGAGGTAGAGACTGCACAGGGTGGCTGTGAGCATGCCACTGCACCCCAACCTGGGCAACAGTGAGACTCCAACTCAAAAAAAAAAAAAAAAAAAAGAAACTTAACCCTCAATGCAACAGTGTTGAGAAATAGGACCTTCAGGAGGCGATTAGGTCATGAGGAGGGCTCTACTCTTACGAATGAATTAATGTTATCGCAGGAATGAGTTCATTATTGTGAAAGGCAGTTTATATAAAAGCAAATTCGACCTTCTCTTGCTCTCTTTTGTACTCTTGTGCTTCTGTCATGGGATGATGCAACCAAAAAGCCCTCACCAGATGTGGGCCTCATGGTCTTGGACTTTCTAACTTCCAGAACTATGAGAAATAAATCTCTGTTCTTTATAAATTACCCAGTCTCAGATATTCTATTGTAACAGCACAAAATGGACTAAGTCAAACATTATTTTTTTAACCTTCCACTTTTCAAGACATTTTTTGAAAGTAGTGTTTTTAATATTCCATTGTAAGCACTGATAGTATTCAGATCACCCTTGGCACTTTCTCAGTTCTGTTTTTATCTTGTTTTTTTTTTAATTTTTTTTTTTTTTTGAGCTGGAGTCTCACTCCATCACCCAGACTGTAGTTCAGCGGCACGCTCATGGGCCACGCCGGCATCGACCTGCTGGTCTCCGGCAATCCTTCCACCTCAGCCTTCCAAGTAGCCAGAACTACAAGCGCGCACTACCAAGCCTGGCTAATTTTTTATCTATTGTAGAGACGAGGTCTTGCCAAGTTGCCTGGGCTGGTCTTGAATCCGTAAGCTCAGGCAGTCTACTTGCCTCGGCCTCCCAAAGTGCTGAGATTACAGGCTGAGCCACTGAACCTGGCCCATCTTGTTTTTTAATCTGATCTGGATTCCATTTTTTTTTTTTTTGAGTTGGAGTCTCACTCTGTCACCCAGACTGGAGTGCAGTGGCCGCTCCCTGCCACGCAGCCTCAACCGGCTGGGCTCCGGCAATCCTTCCGCCTCAGCCTTCCAAGTACCTGGAACTATAGGTGTGCACTACCACACCCAGCTAATTTTTTGTTTTATTGTAGAGATGAGGTCTCACCAAGTTGCCCAGGTGGATCTCGAACCCATGGGCTCAGGCAGTCCACTTACCTCAGCCTCCCAAGGCGCGGGATTACAGGCTGAGCCACCGAGCCCGGCTTGGATTCCATTATTAAACATAAGTACTACAGACACTATTACAGTTATTAAGATACTGCAGTTATTGAGAGTCTGGCAGTTGAATTTAGGAGGAAGGAATCAGTGTCCCCAGGCCATAAAGGTTATCCCAGAAAATCTCATCTTTACATTATCTTCCTCTCCCCTTCACTGAAATTCTTGAAGAAAAAAGTCCATGTTCATCTTTCTCTTCATTTTTTGAGTGCCAACTGCCTCGTGGGAAAACCTGTACTTTGTCTTTAAGCCCTATAAATCTCCTGGTAGGCTTTGGAAGAGAGTAGAAAAAATTACTCATAGAAGAAAAAATTAGTTTCCTCATGAGGTGAGGGAAGGATGGTAAGTAGCGTATAGCTTTTTTTTTTGAGTTGGAGTCTCACTTTGTCACCCAGGCTGGAGTACAGTGGCACACTCACAGCCACTACAGCCTCAACCTGCAGGGCTCAGGCGATCCGTCTGCCTCAGCATTCCGAGTAGTTGGAACTACAGGCGTGTGCCACCACGCCCACTTAATTTTTTTTATTTATTGTAAAGACAAGGTTTCACCACCAAGTTACCCAGGCTGATCTCAAACCCCTGGGCTCAGACAGTCCTCTCGTCTCAGCCTCCCAAAGTGCTGGGATTACAGGCTTGAGCCTCCGCATCTGGCCGTTTATAGCTTTTTTCATCTATCCATCTGTTGTCATCTCCTCAGATAAATTAGCACTCTCATCTTATTTGTCTTGAATAGCCTTTTAAAAGTTTGGTTACTCAAGATTGAAAATATTGACACTACTAGTTGAGAATGAATTGAATTCAGTTAATGAAAACAGAAATGTGGTAGTAGAATGGCATGGATTCTGTGCCCTGTGTGCTGCCACTAACTCACTAACAGCCTTTGTGTGAGCTACTTGATATCTCTGGGTTTAAAAATATAGACTAAAGCTTTACGAGGGAGGACCTCCCCCAAAAACCCAGAATTTATTTATAAAAAATTGTGTATTTATTTTTACATGCTTAAACTTCAGTCACCTTCAAAGTACTTTCTAATTGATGTGATACACCTATCAAGATGCTTTTTCCACTACTCACAACAGTTTTTGAACTTGTCAATTGTGATGTCTTTTAGTGCTTCTGCTGTTTTTTGTTTTACCTCTTCCACACTGGCAAAACGTTTCCCTTTGAAGACTTTTTTCATCTGAGGAACCAAAAAAAAAGTCACTCGAGATCAGGTGACTAAGGAGTGTAGGACCTGGGTGTCATGCCGATTTTGGTCAAAACTGCTGAACATTCAGTGCAGTGTGGGCAGGTGCATTGTCGTGGAAAAACTAGTCACTTGTTTACAACTCGGGACATTTCTTTTGCAAATTGTGATGCAACTTTCTCAAAGCTTCCTGAGAGAAACTTTGGTTGACCATTTGATCTGGAGGAACAGATTCTAAGGGTACTACCAGGTACCCACCCTCCAAAAGATAATTCTAGTTTTTTGGGGGGAGAGGTCCCCCTCGTAAATTATAAAGCCTTTTTATTTCTTAGTTATATGTTTTATTATTACAAGATGGTGGTTAGTCGGGCTTGGTGGTTCAGCCTATAATCCCAGCGCTTTGGGAGGCTGAGGTAAGTGGATTGCCTGAGCCCGCGGGTTCAAGACCCGCCTGGGCAACTTGGCGAGACCTCATCTCTACAATAAATCAAAAATAGCTGGGCATGGTAATGCGTGCCTGTAGTTCCAGCTACTTGGAAGACTGAGGCAGAAGGATCGCCAGAGCCCAGCAGGTCGAGGCTGTAGTGACCGGGAGCAGCCACTGCACTCCAGTCTGGGTGACAGAGTGAGACTCCAACTCAAAAAAAAAAAAAATGGTGGTTAAAAACTATTTTCAACTTCAAGCTCTTGGGAGATAACCATACATACCCTTTGTATTAATGGTAGTGACTGTGACTGGAGGAGAATGATTCTTTTTACACAACCATGCTTTGTTTTTTAAGAAGAGGAATGAAATTGCCTAGTGAAATTATGGAGTTAAATACCACGTAAATAATAAGTATATTGTAGCATATTAATGTAAAAACAAAGTTTAAGTTAACCCGATCTTTAGCTGTAACTTAAGGTATTATAGACAAAAGTCCAGATATGTTTCATTCTTGTGTGATGATTTTTTCTCTTTATATTGGCAGGTAGACAGTTTCTGAACACTTAGAGCTGCCAAATCTCCTGATTTGGCAGCCCTCCTAGTAGATTATATAAAAAGATTCCTTTTCATCTTTCTGGTGAGAGATAACTACTATGTAAAGAGAATTCATCTTTCCAGTTCTTCTGCATGCCACTGATTATCTACCTCCTCAAAACCTATAGCATTCACTCTATTGTCTTTATTTAAGAAAATCTGCACTGTAGCCAATGTTCAGGATTGTTACATGTAAAGTTAGTATATTGTCCCCTTATCAATTTTCCAGTGCTTTTATTGTCTTAAGACCATATTTCTTTTGTTGGAAAGACTATCCTTTCCAGTTTCTCAAATCACTGTCTTCAACTCCTTCTTAATACCATTTCAGATTCTTCTCTTTTTTGTATGTTATCAAGTTGCACTTCAAAAACACATAGAAGCTTCAACCATTGCTTAACTAGTTTCATTAGCATTGTGAAATGCTCTTAGGAGGGAAAGGACAATCCTATATTATCACTCAAGAAAAGTGTACTACCAAATGCATGAGATGTGAAGCAAAAATGGAACTGTAGTATCTAAATTCTGTGCGGTGAGGCTTTACCATTACAGTTTTTGTTTTGTTTTGTTTTTTGAGTTGGAGTCTTACTCTTGTAACCCAGGCTAGAGTGCAGTGGCACGCTCACAGCCACTGTAGCCTTGACCTGCTGGGCTCAGTTGATCCTTCCGCCTCAGCCTTCCAGGTAGCTGGAGCTACAGATGCACACCACCACTCCTGGCTTACTTTTTATTTATTTCAGAGGTGAGGTCTTACCAAGTTACCCAGGCTGGTCTCAAACCCCTAGGTTTAGGCAATCCTCTCGCCTCGGCATCCCAAAATGCTGGGATTACATGCTGAGCCACCGCGCCCCGCTGACCATTACAGTTTTGATAATTTCCTTTACTCTTTTTAAAGCTTTATTGAAGTATCATTTACATACCATAAAATTCATCTGTTTTAGCTGGGGACAGTGGCCCATGCCTGTAATCCCAGCACTTTGGGAGGCTGAGGTGAGAGAATTGCTTGAGCCCAGGCGTTCAAGACCAGCCTGAGCAACACAATGAGACCTCATCTCTACATGAAGTAGAACAAAATTAGCCAAGTGGCACAGGCCTGTAGTCGCACTACTGGGAAGGCTGAAGCAGAAGGATCACCTGAGCCCAGGAAATTGAGCCTGAGGTGAGTTGTAATCATGCCATTGCACTCCAGCCTGGGAGACAGAGTGAGACCCTGACTCAAAAAAAGAAAAAATTCACCTGTTTTAAATGTACAATTTACTGGCTGGGCACAGTGGCTCAAGCCTATAATCCCAGCACTTTGGGAGGCTGACGTGAGAGGATTGCCTGAGCCCGTGTGTTCGAAACCAGCCTGGGCAACATGGTGAGACCGCCCCTCTACAATACACCAAAAAAGTAGCCGGGCTTGGTAGCGCGCATCTGTAGTTCCAACTACTTAGAAGGCTGAGATGAAAGAATCGCCTGAGTCCAGCAGGTCGACACTGGGGTGGCTGTGAGGGTGCGACAGACTGAGAATCCAACTCAAAAAATAAATAAATAAATGTACAGTTTACTGATTGTAAGTATTTATTGAATTGTGCAATCATCAACACCAATATAGTTTGAAAACATTTCCCTCACCCCAAAAAGAAACCTTTTGCCCACATAGTTATTCTCATTTAGTTATTAAACAGCTCTAAGTGTTCAGATATCCTCTACCTACTCACAATAATGAGAAAAACTCATCATACAGTAATGAAGTTATAATTTTCCTGAACATTGGATATAGTGCATGATTTCTTAAATGTAGACAATACAGTGATTGCTGTGAATGTAGTTATTCTCACTCCCACCCAGTCTGAGGCAACCACTAATCTACTTTCTTTCTTTTTTAAATATAGTTGATTTAAAAAGTAAATTAGAGAGAGAGAAAGAAAGAGGAGATTCACCTCCCCAAGGTAGGGAAGGGGGCCAAAGCCAGGAAATATGGCGACAGTTCAAAGAGCATATGACCACACCAGAGTCTAGTAATGCAGTGGCTTCTTTCTTTTTTTTTTTGAGTTGGAGTCTCACTCTGTTGCCCAGGCTGTAGTGCAGTGGCATACTCATGGCCACCGCAACCTCAACCTACTGTGCTCAGGTGATCCTTCTGCCTCAGCCTTCTAAGTAACTGGAACCACAGGCGTGCCTCACCACTCCTGGCTAATTTTTTGATTTATTGTAAAGATGAGGTCTTGCCAAGTTGCCCAGGCTAGTCTCAAACCTGTGGATTCAGGCTATCCTCTCACCTTGGCCTCCCAAATTACTGGGATTACAGGCATGAGCCACTGTGCCCGGTCCTAAACTACTTTCTATCTCTATAAATTTTGCTTTTACAAACACTTCATATAAATGGAATCATATAATGAAAACTATAAAACGTTGATGAAAGAAATTAAAAAACAGAAAGATATACTATTTCATATAGAATAGAAGAATCGTTGTGGTTAAAATGTGCATATTACCCAAAATGATCTATAGATTCAGTGATATCCCTATCAAAATACCAATGACTAGCACGCGCCTGTAGTTCCAGCTACTTGGAAGGCTGAGGCGGAAGGATCGCCGGAGCCCAGCAGGTCGAGGCTGCAGTGGCCGGGAGCGGCCACTGCACTCCAGTCTGGGCGACAGAGTGAGACTCCAACTCAAAAAAAAAAAACCAATGACATTCTTCACAGAATAGAAAAAAAAAACCCTGAAATTTATATGGAATCACAAAAGACCCAGAATAGTCAAAGCAATTCTGAGGAAAAAGAACAAAGCTGAAGACATCACATTACCCGATTTCAAATTATACTACAAAGCTATGGTAACTAAAACGAGTATACCAGTATAAAAACAGGCACATAGGGCCGGGCGTGGTGGTGCATGCCTATAGTTCCAGCTACTTGGAAGACTGAAGCAGAAGGATCACCTGAGCCCAGCAGGCTGAGGCTGCTGTGACCGTGAGTGTGCCACTGCCCCACCACCTGGGCAACAGAGTGAGACTCCAATGAAAAAACAAACAAACAGACAGACACATAGAACTAATGGAGTAGAATAGAGAACCCAGAAGTAAATCTATACATTTACAGTTATTTATTTATTTTTTTTTTTGGAGTCGTCGTCTCGCTCTGTCACTCAGGCTAGAAGGCAGTTACATGCTCACGGCCACCGCACCTTCGACCTACTGGGCTCAGCCTTCCAAGTAGTTGGAACTACAGGTGCGCACCAGCACACCCAGCTAAGTTTTTGATTTATTATAGAGACAAGGTCTCACCAAGTTGCCCAGGCTGGTCTAGAGCTCTGGGTGAGGCAGTCCTCTCACCTCAGCCTGCCAAAGTGCTGGAATTACAGGTGTGAGCCACTGCACCCAGCCTATAGTCAGCTCTTTTTTGACAAAGATGCCAAGAATATACATTGAGGAAAGGACAGTCTCCAATAAATGATGTTGGGAAAATGCAGAATGAAATCGCTTGCCCTATAAAAAAACTAAATCAAAGTGAGCTAAATATTTAAATCTCTCAATCTAAGACATGAAACTATGAAACTACTAGAAGAAAACATTGGGGGAACACTCAGGACATTGGTCTGTCTACTCTTTCTTAAGACCTCAAAAACACAGGCAACCAAAACAAAAATGGACAAGTGGGATCAAATCGAGCTAAAAATCTTCTGCAGAGCAAACAATCTACAAAGTGAAGAGACAACCCACAGAATGGGAGAAAATATTTACAAGCCACCCATCAGACAAGAGATTAATAACTATATATATATATATATATATATATATATATGCAGGGCTCAGACAACTCAATAGGAAAAAAAATTATCATGAAAGGGGTTGGATTTTATCAAATGCCTTTTCTTCATCTATTGATTTGATTGTGTAACTTGTTTCTTTAGCCTGTATCTGATGTGGTAGATTAATTGATTTTTTTGAATGTTGACCCAACCTTGCACACCTGGGGCAAATCCCACTTGGTTGTGCAGAACAGTTCTTTTTATACATTGTCGGATTAGATTTGCTGATTTTTGTTGAGGATTTTTGGATCAGTGTTAATGAGAAATTAGTCTGTAGTTTTCTTTCTTTCTTTCTTTTTTTTTTTTTAAGAAAGGTAGATTTATTAAGAGAAGATATGTTGTGAAGGGCACAGCAGGCAGGACAGGAGCAAGAGTGTCTGCTGGTAGTCTGTAGTTTTCTTGTCATGTGTTTGGTTTTGGTATTAGGGGAATTCAGAATGTTTTCAAGTCAATACATTAGTTCTAAGTTTGTTTATTTGTCTTTGAGTTAGTCTGTTGCCCAGGCTGGAGTGCAGTGGCACAATCACGGCTTACCACAGCCTTCACCTCTTGGGCTCAGGTAATACTTCTTCAAGCTCAGCATTCTGAGTAACTGGGACTACAGGTGCGTACTACCATGCCCAGCTAATATTTTGATGTTTTTTAATTTTTGAGTCGGAATCTCACTCTGTTACCCAGGCTGGAGTGCAGTGACACGCTCATGGCCACTGCAGCCTCAACCTGCTGGGTTCAGGCGATCCTTCCGCCTCAGCCTTCCAAATAGCTGGGACCACAGGCGCCACTGATGCAAATTTTCCTCACCACTGTTTTAGTTGTGTTCCACAAAAATAAATTTGTTGTGGTTTGTTTTGTAACCCAGGATATAGTCCTTCTTAGTATATGCTCAGTAGTATTTGAAAGTAATGTGTATTCTATCGTTGCTGAGTTGAGTGTTTTATAAATGTTGATTTAATCCGGTTGGTTGATGCGATGGTTTTGTGTTAAGTTCTCTTATAATCTTGCGGAATTTGTACAGTTATTCTGTCACTTGTGGAGAGGGAATGTTGAAGTCTTCCAGTATTATTGTGGATTTGTCTATGTCTCCTTTCTATCCTATCCATGTTTGCATCATGTATTTTTCAGTTGTGCTGTTGGTGCATACACATTTAAGATTGCTATGTATGTTTGACAGATTGACCCTTTTATCAGTATATAATGTTCTCCCTATGTCTCTTGTAATTTTCTTTGCTTTAACATCTTTATTTGATATTAATCTAGCAACTTCTGCTTTTAAAAAGTTAACATTTGCATGATACATTTTTTTTCTTCTTTTTATTTTCTACCTGCCTATATTATCATATTGGAATTGAGTTTCTTGTCCACATCACATAGTTAGGTTAGGTTTCTTAATCTACTCTGCCAAACTCTGGCTTTTAACTGATGCATTTAGACTTTTTGCATATAATATAATTATTGATATGGCTACCATTTTATTTTTTGTTTTCTGTTCTTTGATTTCTCTGTTTTTCTTTTTCCTGCCCTCCTGTAGGTTACTTGAACGTTTTTATTATCCCATTTTGACATAGTATAGTGTTTTTGAGTATAATTCTTGTTACAGCTTTTTCGTTGACAGCTGTGGTATTATACTATACACATTACCTTACCACTGTATGCTAGTGTGGTCATTTTACCAGTTTGAGTGAAGTGTGCAAATCTTACCTCATAGTTTATTATATCTTTACAGAAGAGTTCTTTGGAAACTTTGACCATCATTTATGCCAATATTTATATGTTCCTTTCACCCTCATTTGTGCCTGATGTTTTCCATCCCAAGGACTCTGTTTTGCATTTTCCCCTTTTTTTCTTTTTTTCTTTTTTTTTTTTTGTTTTGTTTTGAGAGATGGGGTCTCACTCTGTCACCCAGTCTGAAGTGTAGTGGTACAATCATAGCTCACTGTAGCCTCCAACTCCTGGATTCAAGCAAACCTCCTGCCTCAGCCTCCCAAGTAGCTAGGACTAGGCATGTACTACCACACCCAGCTAATTTTTTTAAATTCTTTTTTTATTTTTTTACAAAAATGAGATTTTGCTATGTTGTCCAGGCTGGTCTCAAACTCCCAAGCACTGGTGATCCTCTCACCTCAGCCTCTCAAAGTGCTGGAATTACAAGTAATTGACCTGCTGGGCTCAGGCAATCCTACTGCCTCAGCCTTCCAAGTAGCTGGAACCACAGGCATGTGCCACCATGCCGGCTAATTTTTTGATTTATTGTAGAGACGTGGTCTCTCCATGTTTCTCAGACTGGTCTCAAATCCCTGAGTTCAGGCGATCCTCTTGCCCCTCTGTCTCCCAAAGTGCTGGGATTACGAGTGTGAGTCACCGCGCCCAGCCTGTGATTTAAGTGGATATTCTGTCTACTTGTTATAGGGTCACCCTTATCTCTAATTCTTGATAACTTTGGTATTGCCAGTTCCTGAATTTTTGGTGGAGATTCTGTATTTCACTTTTTCTCACTGTTGTTTCAGGATTTTGCTTTCTCAGATCTGCTGTGGCATTGTGAAGAAGACCCTTTAGGATCTAGCTTCTGTCTATCTGGCCTCATTCCTTACTCCACTGCACTGGCCCCTAGCCTAAGCTCTAACCACAAGTATCTACTTAAGAGATTGCCAAACAAACCATGTTGCTTCATGCCTTTCAGTTCTGCACTTGCTGTTTTCTTAGTGTGCTATTTATTTTATTTTATTTTATTTTATTTTATTTTTTGATTTGGAGTCTCTGTTGCCCAGGCTGGAGTGCAGTGGCACACTCACAGCCACCCCAGTGAACTTGCTGGGCTCCAGCGATCCTTCCGCTTCAGCCTTCCAAGTAGCCAGAACTACAGGCGCACACTCCCATGTCCCCCTATTTATTTATTTATTTAATTATTGTAGAGACAGGTCTCACCAAGTTGCCCAGGCTGGTCTCGAACCCATGGGCTCAGGCCTCCCAAAGTGCTGGGATTACAGGCTGAGCCACCAAACCCAGCCTGCGATTTATTTTTTAAGACATTCCTCAGTTAAGCTTTTTGCTAACTCATCTGTATGCCCCTCTGATAGAGTGCTTATTGTATTATTATAATTGTTTACATTTAAAAAAATCTTGCCCTAGAGGTTTCTTAACCTGGGAGTGCAGTTGGAAGGGCTGTCCATGGATTAGCTGCAAGAGATCTTAGAATACACTAAAATTACTTGCAAAGTTTCATGTATATGTTCATATTTTTGGATAATTCAGAGTATGCATTACAAATGCCTGTGGAACTTTTTAAAAACCTAATTGCTTTGGGCTCCATTTCAGAGACCTGCTGAGTTATAATCTCAGAAGTTAGGGCCCAGAAAGGTACATTCTCAAAAAACGTCCTAGATGATTCTTTAGAACAGGACCTCTGAGCATCATCTACAGTAACTCCAAGCCTGGCATGCAGTGAATCCTTAACAGGTGTATAAATAAAGGATAAAGGAGGAGCATGTGTTTAGGGAATGACCTAAAATAAATTTTCTGTGTGAAACCAGAGTGCAAGTGAGGAAATCGTCTCCTGTTATATAAATGAAGTCATAGTATCTGTTTCCACTGCCTCTCCCCCTTTGATTATAATTAGGGAAACAAGGGAGCACAAATTATGCTTCCCAGAGATAAAGGTACACTCTAGAGAGCTAGCTGCAAGAAATGAAAGACAATTTTAAGGATTAGGCATAGGAAAAGTCAGATATATGTAGTCCAAGTTTGGTTCCTCTGACTACTTAGGGTTGTATTTGACCCAGTGATTTGACTCCAAAATTTTAGGTTGCTATACATTTGGATGTCATAGATACAGATTTTATAGTCCTGATTTTATAACCTGTGCATTTGGTAAATGACTGGTGGTATTAAAAATTGAGAGAGTGAAATATTGCTTTGACAAAAATTATAACTGGTTGCAACTAAAGAATGAGAACAAAAAGAACCATAATTTCCTGGAATCCCCTGCCTTGTGCCTCCTCTGAGTTTAAGACTTCTAAAAATGTAAAAATTAAAAGTATGTCCTCTGCTTTACTTGTAAGCCTCTTTTACATAGTGTGGCGCTATTGTTATATTTATGTGTGTGTTAAAGAAATGAGCATTCTTTGCGCTTTTAACATTTTTATTCTATTTATTTTTTATCTAGGTATTTAAGAGATGATGGCATCTGAAACCCACAATGTTAAAAAACGAAACTTTTGTAATAATATTGAGGATCATTCCATTGATCTTCCTAGGAAAAAGATCTCTAATTTCACTAAAAAGAACATGAAGGAGGTAAGTCTATAGTTTTAGGTAACAGGTAAGACAGTTTAAACTGTGACGTCTATAGATAATTCTGACTAAGTTGTTTAAACAATGGAGAATAATTATGCTTAATCTCAACTTAAGTAGAATATATATTTGTGTGTGTGGTTTTTTTTTGAGTTGGAGTCTCACTCTCTCACCCAGCCTGGAGTGCAGTAGCACACTGCTACTGGAGTGCAGTAGCACACTGCACACTGCTGGGTTCAGGTGATCCTTCCGCCTCAGCCTTCCAAGTAGCTGGAACTACAGGCACGCACCACCACCAGCTAATTTTTTGACTTATTGTAGAAATGAGGTCTCACCAAATTGCCCAGGCTGTTCTCAAACCTGTGGGCTCAGGCAATCCTCTCACCTCAGCCTCCCAAAGTGCTGGGATTATAGGCATAAACCACTACACCAGGCCTAACCATTATATTTTTAAAGCTCTAAAAACTTTTTGGTTAGTATACTGTTTTGACATGATATAATTTGAATGTTTTAGTTTAAGAGGAATCTCAGAAGTGCTTTTATTTCTCACCATTGCAAGGCTTATTAACACTGCTATAATTTCTCCCTCCCTCCCACCCTCCCTTCCTTCCTTTCTTTTTTGAGTAGGAGTCTCACTCTGTCACCTAGGCTGGAGTGCAGTGGCATGGTCACATCCACCTCTGCCTCGACTTGCTGGGCTGAGGTGAACCTTCCGCCTCAGCCTTCCAAGTAGCTGGAACTACAGACACACACCACCATGGCCAGCTAGTTTTTGTGATTTATTGTAGAGACGAGGTCTCACCAAGTTGCCTAGACTGGTCTTGAACCCCTGGACTCAGGCAGTCCTCTCGCCTCGGCCTCTCAAAGTGCTGAGATTACAGGCTGAGCCACCGCACCCGGCCCTATAATTTCTTTTAAAACATACTAAAAAGCTAGTCACAGTGGCATGTGCCTGTTGTCTCAGCTACTCAGAAGGCTGAGGTAAGAGGATCGCCAGAACTCAGGAGTTTGAGACTAACCTGGGTAACATAGTGAGACCCCACCTCTAAAAAAGAAGTTTTTATTTTTAAATTATTAAACATTAAAGTTCACTTGTCACGCACCCTATAAGTACAGTATAATATGTGACTAGTGGTATGGAAAATACAGAGAGAGATATGTTGCTTTGCCAGAAATAACCTAACTGTTGAAATTTAGATTTCTTGATGTCAATCATAAAATTTTTACGTAACTCTATTAAACAACTTAAATATGCTGTAACTGTCTACTTCCATTTTTCAGGTTAAGAAATCTCCAAAACAGCTGGTTGCTTACATAAATAGGTAAGAGCTTCTTTAAAGTTTGTGGGAAACAGCAAATGTCGAAAGTAGGGTATGGATGAAAATAAGAGAAAAAACAAGTATTCTTTTTATGATTACAATAGTTAACTTATTGTCAGACAACTCCTTTGTGCCATGCTCTGTACTGATAAACACAACAATATTTTCTCTCTTCCTTACACAGTCCCACTCAATAGATAGCACTACCTCTAACAATTTATGAGAAAACTAAGGATTAGAGAAGTTAAGTGATTTGTTCAGAATTATACACCAGAAAGTGGAAAGATTGGCATTCATTCTCAGATCTGCCTAACTCTAAAGGTACTGTCTACAAAACCACTGGTTCTCAAAGTGTGATCTGAAGACCTGGGGGTCCCTAAGGACCTTTCATGGAATTTATGAGGTCAAAACTATTTTCATAGCAATACTAGGACAACATTCACCATCTTCATTTTCACTGTTTTGCAAAGGGCACAGTAGAGTTTTCCAGAGACTCTGTGACATTTGATAGCAAAATAGACTGAATGCAAAAGCAGAAATGAGAACCCAAGCTACCTTCTGTTAAGTCAGATATTAGAGATTTGTAAAAATGTAAAACAGTACCACTTTTCTCACTGTTTTTAAATTGTTTTTTGAAAATATGAGCTATTAATTTAAGAATACAAAGCATTCTGACACCAAAACATTTAAGATCCACTATATTAAAACATGAGATTTGCTCTATTGTGTTCTGTCTTACTCAAACAAATTAAATATACCTTAGCTTAACTAAAATGAACTTTAAATATTCAAAATTGCATAATCTATTTGTCTCTCTGTTAGAAAAACATTAGGTACTTACATAGTGTTATCATTTTTTAAATAGCAGAATGGCCTTTAATATTTCCTTTTAAAAGCATCTAGTTATTATGTCTCTGTTCATTTTTATTCGGAATAAAATGTCATCCTTTTTATTATTTTCCAGACAATTTGTAATTTCCCTTTCATTTTCTTCTTTAAACTAAGAATTAAGTTTTTTTATTTTATTTACTTCTAACTTGTGGATTACTGTTACAAAATGTGGCCTATTAACTCTCTAATTTAAAACTTTTTGGAAATTTTCATATGGTCCTTTTTAAAAAAATTTTTATTTTAAAGATGTGGCATACAATTCAGGGTTAGATATACAAATGTTCATTGTGCAGATACCGTTGTTAATGAGGTGTACCCCTCTCTCACCCTGGCACTTTTACACTATTGCCAATCCTGCCCTCCCCTCCCCTGGCAGTTTCCAACTACTGCCAATTCCTTTCTTATAGTATTATGAGAATTATTCAAGGTCCGCTTATGAGTGAGAACATGTAGTACTCAGTTCTTTGTTTTTGTGATAGATGACTCAGTGTTATAGACTCTTAAGTCCATCCAAGTTGCTGTGACGTTCATAATTTTGTCCTTCTTTATGGCTGTGTGATATTCCATCGTGTATATGTACCGCTTTTTTTTTTTTTTTTTAAATCCAGTTCTCTTTCATTGGGCAGCATGGTTGGTTCCATGTTTTTGCTATTGTAAATAATGCTGCAATAAACATGCATGTGTAGGTATCTTTTTCATAGACTGATCTGAGTTCCTTCAGGTATATTCCCAGTAGGAGGAATATATCTATTTCAGAGTCATATGGAAGGTTGATTTTTAGATCTTTTAGGAATCACCAAACTGTTTTTCACAGGGGTTTTACTAGTTTACACTCCCACCAATAGTGTAGAAGTGTTCTCTTTTTCCCACATCCTCTCCAGCATCTGTTGTTTTTGAGTTATTGATGATGGCCATCCTGACTGGAGTTAGGTGGTATCTCAGTATGGTTTTAATTTGCATTTCTTTGATGATTAGTGAGAATGAGCATTTTTTCATGTATCTGTTGGCTGTTCGTATGTCTTGTTTTGAGAAGCATCTATTCATATTTTTAGCCCACTTTGTAATGGGGCTGTTTATTTTTTTCTTTTGGGCATGTTTGAGTTCCTTGTAGATCTTAGATGTTAGGTCTTTGTCAGATATACAGTTGTCAATTTTTTTCCCCCAGTCTGTGGGCTTTCTCCCTCCTCTCTTGATAGTTTCTTTGGCTTTGCAGAAGCTTGTCAGTTTGATGAGGTCCCACTTGTCTGTGTTATCCCTTTTTTTTTGAGTTGAGTCTCACTCTGTCTCTCAGACTGGAGTGCAGTGGCACGCTCCTGGCCACCACAGCCACCTGCTGAGCTCCGGCGATAATTCTGCCTCAGCCTTCCAAGTAGCTGAAACTGCAGGCACGCGCTACCACACCTGGCTAATTTTTTGATTTATTGTAGAGATGCGGTCTCGCCAAGTTGCCCAGGCGGGTCTCGAACCCGTGGGCTCACGCAGTCCACTCACCTCAGCCTCCCAAAGTGCGGGATTACAGGCTGAGCCACCGAGCCCGGCTTGTCTTATCTCTTATGGCATGGGCACTTAGGGTTTTAATCAGGAATTGGTTGCCAGTTCCAATTTCCGTAAGAGTGTCTCCTGTGTTTTCTAAGGTTCTTATAGTTTGAGATTTTATATTTAGGTCTTTGATCCATTTAGAGTTGATTTTTGTGTATGGTGATAGGTTAGGGATCTTGTTTTAATCTTCTGCATGTGGTCAGCCAGTTTTCCCAGCACCATTTACTGAATGGGTTCTCCTCTCCCCAGTGGTTGATGGTGGAGGCTTTGTCAAAGATGAGTTGGTTGAGAAATAGAGGGTTTGCTTCCAGAATTTGCCTTGTTCCATTGGTCTATATGCCTGTTCTTGTACCAGTGCCAGGCTGTTTTGATTATTACAGCCCTATAATAAAGTTTAAAGTCTGGGAGTGTGATACCTCTCGCTTTGTTTATTTATTTATTTATTTATTTATTTATTGCTGAGAATTGTTTTAGCTATTCGTGATTGTTAACGTTTCCATATGAATTCCTGTATTGTCCTTGCCAGGACTGAGAATAATGCTGCTGGTAATTTAATGGGTATTGCGTTAAATCTGTAGATTAGTTTGGGTAGGGTGGGCATCTTAACAATGTTGATTCTTCATATCCATGAACATGGAATATTTTCCCATTTGTTTGTGGCATCTTTGATTCCTTTGAGCCTTGCTTTGTAGTTTTCTTTTTTTTTTTTTGAGTTGGAGTCTCATTCTGTCGCCCAGACTGGAGTGCAGTGGCCGCTCCCGGCCACCACAGCCTCGACCTGCTGGGCTCCGGCGATCCTTCCGCCTCAGCCTTCCAAGTAGCTGGAACTACAGGCGCGCGCTACCATGCCCAGCTGATTTTTTGATTTATTGTAGAGATGAGGTCTCGCTTGCCCAGGCGGGTCTCGAACC
>CAUYQG010071680.1:0-43761 GCA_963574415.1 Tarsius wallacei | reverse complement strand
CTTTAAAAAATTGTGTTGGTCAATTTTCCACTTTGATTTTGTTCATTAAAAAATTTTTTTTTTTTTTTTTTTTTTTTTTTGAGTCAAGATCTCACTCAGACTGGAGGGCAGTGGCTCACTGCAGCTTCATCTTTCTGTGCTCAGGGGATCCTTCTGCCTCAGTCTCCCAAGTAGCTGGGACTACATATGCACACCAACACACCCAGCCAACTCTTCCATTTCTGTAGAGATGAGATCTCACTATATTGTCCAGGCTGCTCTCAAACTACTGAACCTAAGCAGTCCTCCTGCTTCAGCTTCCCAAAGTGCTAGGATTACATGCAGGAGCCACTGCACCCAGCCAGAAATGACTTTTGAATGTTCATCAATGCCAACTCCCCAACCCTACCCTCATTCCTACCCATCATCTTCCCAGGTCCTGTTCCAAAGCCTTCTCCATCAGGAGGAAGCCTTTCCTCCTCGAGGTTCTTGCTGAGGCATGAGGGATGAGTATGAGATTGTGTAAAATAGCAATCCCTTTAACAATCCATAGGTTATTTAGAGCAAGAACCTCCCCCCACCTACTACAAGGCCTGGCACAGGGCCCAACACACAGTAGGGCTCAAGGAATGTTTGTTGAGTTAATTAATATAGCCATCCAGTCTTAATCACAAACACTTGAGACGCTTCCTTCAAAGCACCTTTCCCTGAAGGAGCCTATGGTTGATTGGACAATTACTCCAGTGCTGGAACAAATCACCCTCAGGCGCTCGATGAAACTATTCAATGAACACTGCTGACAAAAGAGCTGATTGCGCTGCTTTGACCCTGAAAGTAATTACATGCACCAGCATCCATCTGCCCGTGGGGTAGCCCAGAAGGGGGTCCTCACCTTGTTGCAGCTCTATCTTCTAAATAAACTCAAAAGAGCATACGTTGTCATTTCCCCCAGGAACGTTATGTCTTGTTAGAAATCAAACAGAGGGCAAGTAAGAAGTGTAATCTGCACATGTAACCCCCTCCCCGGGCTCCAGCAGCCTCCTTCATCATCTCCATCACAAATGCCAAACACTGAGAGCCCC
Source organism: Tarsius wallacei (assembly GCA_963574415.1). Taxonomy (NCBI): domain Eukaryota; kingdom Metazoa; phylum Chordata; class Mammalia; order Primates; family Tarsiidae; genus Tarsius; species Tarsius wallacei. The sequence continues at coordinate 42,700 of CAUYQG010071680.1, read as the reverse complement.
CTACTCCCTCAGAACTCAGCAGGGCAGCTTTCAGGCCCTCCTAAGAGCCCAGGATCAAATGACTATTTGCTCTGCCCTCAGCCGCATCACAGACCCATTAATTACCTTCTTTCCTCCATGCTGAAAAGCCAGAAGTCATCCTTGATGCTTCTGTCTCCTCATCCATCTATCCATTCTTTTGTTCTTTTCATAAGCATGTGTTGAATACCTGTTAGAAGCAAGTAAACCCTGCTGCGTTTACACTAATGAACAAGACAGGCATGATCCCTGACCTCATGGAACTCATAGTCTAGAGAGGGAAATGGATATTAACCAAATGAGATGCAAATGATTAAGCAAAATTTAAATTAAACCGCAGCCATTATTTGCTGGGCCTCTGCCAGCTCCTGTAGGGGAGAAATATAGCATGGTAGAGGAGGTCATTGACCAAGATGGTTTTAACATCCCCTCAGTTTCACTAAACTGTAGTCAGGTTTCTTCCTGACTTTGGGCCCTGGCCTCCATTTTCTTAGAGCATTTATCTTAGAAAATCTACAATCTAAGATGTTTTAGAAAAATTGCCCCTTTGAGATGTAAATGTTCTCCCAGTTTCTTGCGCATTTTACAACTCAGGAATATCTTTCTCGAGGACCTGGAAGTCATCCCTCAGAAGTGCAATCATCAAGAAAGCACCCCAATCTCCAGGTCTCTGTAGGAGAATAGGAGCCTAACTTTGATAAGTGCCTATTAGCAAACACAGATGGCCTCAACGCATTGATCAACCTCCCCGCTAAAGTCCCCCAGGACTTTCCCACTAGCTCACACAGGCACTTAAAATCTCTCCTCCCTTCTGTTTCAGTGGAGTTGAGCTCAGTCTCCCTCCCCTATTGCAACAGTTTTAAACAGTCTTCCTCGCCTGATTAACTCTGTCCAGTGCAATTTTTCTTTGGCACCATACAGAAATGAATAAAATATGGACTCTGCCCCCAAAGACTATAAGGTCTGATTAGGAAAACAAATTAAAACTTTCAAAATTATAGTAAGTGGTATGAAAGAAAACTGGAGAAAACTATGAGATGGTGTAACAGAGGAAACCAATTTAGGTGGGAAGGGACCTAGGAAGGACTCTCTGAGAAATGACATTCAAGCTGGGACAAGTGTCCTGGGCAGAGGGGTTAGGACACATAAAGGCTTTTAGATCAAACATTCAACTCCAGCCAGGCTCAGTGGCTCAGCCTGTAATCCCGCGCCTTGGGAGGCTGAGGTGAGTGGATTGCCTGAGCCCGCGGGTTTGAGACTACATATACTGTAAATATAGTTTAAACAAAACATTAGATTGTGAATCTAATAATAGAGACTAGAAACTTCTTATTCACTCACCCTGGACCCATCCCCACTGCTTCCCCTACTTCTCCCATGCTTCTGATAGGGAAGGAGCATCACGTCGCCCTCATGTTAGGGATGGAAGTTAGGTCTTGATGCTGTTACATGTGGACAACCCAGAATGCCTGAATCCTGCCTCTTAGGCTCCTATTCTCCCACAGAGACCTGGAGATTGGGGTGCTTTCTTGATGATTGCACTTCTGAGGGATGACTTCCAGGTCCTCGACTTCCAGGTCATCTCTACAATAAATCAAAAAAATTAGCCGGGCGTGGTAGCATGCGCCTGTAGTTCCAGCTACTCGGAAGGCTGAGGTGGAAGGATCGCCGGAGCCCAGCAGGTCGAGGCTGCAGTGGCCGGGAGCGGCCACTGCACTCCAGCCTGGGTGACAGAGTGAGACTCCAACTCAAAAAAAAAAGAAAAAAAAAAAAAAGAAGTAAATTTGGAAGAGGTTTTAAAAATGACATATAGACAATATTAGTGACATCTTCTGAATTTTCAGATAATATATGGGGGGGGACATTTCTTCTGAGATAGCAAACATTTAATTTTTAAAAATATTTTTTATATGTACATGTTTTGTTAAAGTCAAATGGTACTACAGGCTTATAATAAAAAAGTCCTTCTAAGAGGAATTGACTTTAAATATTTTTGTTTGTTTTTATATTTATTGCCATTTACATGAAAATTTTTTGAGCCTATTTTTTACTTCAATTTAGACAATACCTGTTAACTTCCTACCATGGAAGATGAGGGTTTGCAATTCACTCACCAGCCTCCCAACAATCCTCTTCCCTCAACCTTTCCCCTCTTTCATCCTTCCAGTATGGTTATACCACCACAATTTTGGTTATATTATATTTTAGAATTTGCATTACTATGACATAAATATTGCTTACAGCTAAGCTATGTGATATACTATGAATTATACTTTCTTGTACAAATTTTTATTTTTTTTAGAGTTGGTAATTACCTACTTTTTTCCTTTTGCTTTGCTTCCTATATGTTTGTCATCAATTCTTTATCAAACTTGACAATGAAACTATAAAATTTCTTCTTAATATTGGGTCATCTGTCAGTTTTTTGCTCTTGAAGACTCCTTCTGGAGAGTCCCTATCTTCTTATTCAGTCTTTACTTTTGCTCTCTAGGCCTTGCCAGAGTGACACCATGAAGCTTCACTCTCACCTGGTGAATTTTCTTTGTGTCTGCTTTGTTTCCTGCGTCTCATGACTAATTTAAATTGGTAAACTCTTTATTTTATTCAAATAGCTTTCTAAGGAAAAGTAAATGGTAGGCAAATATCTTTGCTTTAGTCTTACTTTTGATTGTATATGATCTTATGTCATGTTCCAGTTATCTCTAAGATTATTCATTATATTTAATTTGAGAAGTATTTTTATCTACTTCATGAATGGTCTTTGTTTTGTCTAGGCTGGATAGTTTTGTTTTGCCCTCTTTCATGTTAGAGATGTTTCTACAATGTATGGTGATTCTGAACTACTTTCACATTTATGAATGAGGCTCTATAAAGCTGATTAGTAGCTCTGTATGGTGCGCTTAATTATAGCAGGATGTCCAGTTGGCTCTTTTCTTGGGGACTCCCTCTCCAAATGTCATTAACTGTATAAGCTTTTTCTTTGGTGCTTTCCCAAAAGTTTCCACAGAGGCATCTGGTAATTTCTGAAAGCTATAAATCTGGCTAGCAATATTCTGGGATCTGAGGTAGGTCCAGTCTGTAATCCTATGATAACAATGCCTTCTTCTGGAATAAACCATGGAGGACCTGCCTGAGTTTGTTTTACATTTTTTAAAAACAATAAGTAGGAGTATACTCTAATGTTAAAAGGTATGCTGTACTTAGATAAACCAGTAAAATAGTCACTTATTATCATGACCAAGTGTTACATAGGGTACTTAACTATATGTGCTATACTCTTATATGACTGACAGCACAGTAGGTTTGTTTATACTAGCATCACTACAGACATGTGTGATATGTTGCACTATGATGCTGTGGTAACTATGAAGTCACTAGGTGGTAGGAATTTTTCAGATCCATCATATTATGAGACCTCCATCATATATGTGGTCTCTTGTTGGCCGAAATATTCTACAGTGCATGACTGTATATAGTGGACTAAATGTACTTTTATAGAATATTAAATCTGACTGAACTTATTCAGTCTAATCTCCTAATGTTAAAAATTTTCTTGTTCAGAAATATTCCAGAAGCACTTTTGATACATTTTATTGGCACCTTTGATTACATTTAATGCTTAAGGGTAAAATTTATTTTAGTAAATAATTATCAAATTCTTGACTATGGCATGAAAATGCCACTCATTTTATTTAGGAAAGTGAAGACAATAGTTACATTAAAGTATTGCCAATCATTTGTCTGTGTTATTGTCATTCTCTTCTAGTTACTTTGTAAAATTTGGGGATTTAATTATTCTTTTCACTGGTATGCTCATCTTTTTTTCTCTTTCTATACCAGGTCGCTGGTGTAAAGCAGTTAGGGGCAAGGAGCTGCAGTTTACCTCTTTCTCATCTGAATTCTCCTATTAATGTTTATACAGAATAGTCATACTGTATCTTCTGAGAAGCATTTTGAATACCTCCTTCTTATCTCTACTTCTCCATACTCTGTCTCTATACATTCAACATCTCATTGTGTTGTAATCATTTGTGACCTCTTAAAGAGAAAGTTTCTATTTATTTTTGTATTCCCGTCTTTAGCACAAATATTGCGGTGTCATTTGAGTTAAGACTTCTGGAGTTTCTAGACTCAGGAAACAAGAGTTTGAATTAAGCTACTGTGTTGCCAAGCAGATACTAGGAGACCTAATGGTTGACTCTAGTAGTGAGAAATAGCAATAAACTAGTGAGAGCACTGGGGTCTGGGGTATTTTGTCAAGGGCTTGAAATTTTGACCATGGCAGGTCTCTGAAATACAAGCATAAATTTTTAAAATGCAGTTCAATCAGTGCATTACGTCATTTTTAAAATTTAGCATTTTTGTCTGATAGAAGGAAGGTGAAAGCTCAAAGGTGACTTTCCTTTATCATTTGAAACATTATTTTGTTCTTGTAATTGGCACTGAGACAGTCTTTCATATTTTATTAACTATTAGAATCATTTCCAAAACTGTTTTCTATTATAGATTAATTCCCAGAAAAAGCACATAGTGTTAACTATTTTTTATTTTTGCTATATTTTATCCAATGCATTTCTGTGCTTTCAAATGAAAATTAAGGAAAAACAGCTAAAAAAGAAAACCCTTGTATTTGTAAAAAAATTCCTAGAGTCTGCTGAGATTGTGAAGTGTAGAAGTATGGCAGACTAGCTTCTCTGATTGATCCTTTAATTGAAAATAATTAATGCTGTATAACACATTTGAAAAATGCTTCTTAAATGCATTGATGAGTAGGCAAATGTAATGAAAATATAAGTCAAAGAGTAGAGGAAGGAGGAAAGCCAGAGAGGCAAGTCAAGAAGAGAAGCCAACTTTTATTTTGAGAGCATTTGCTGAATTTGGTTAATTAGAGGTTCTATTCTTACTCTACTATAGTCTGAGGGGACATGGGACAAAGCCCAGGACCTGCCCACAGTGGGGAGACTAATAGGAAATACCCACTCTACAGGGCTAGTCCCTCAGTATCAAGATGAACTAAGAATAAGGACTTTAACCTGATAAAAGGGTGTTGTGGGAAAACAAACCAGAGAGTCCGGGACACCGAGGTTGATTAGCCGGAAGCCGTGGTTATTACTGGAATGCCGGCGTTCAGCCCTGCGGACTTCAGTCGCAAAGGCTGGGCTGGGCCCTAGTCAGAGTCAGGTCTCGGCTTATATAGGTTTTACGTTGGCTTTGGGGGCGAGGGGCTTTTCATGGTGTAAGGTTTTGTACTTTTTGTAACAATAGCACAAGCTTGTGGTTACATGAAGGGGCTTGTGGTTTAGGCTGCAGGTACTGAGCACGGCGTTTTCATTAACAAACTGGAACATTAAAATTGTGATATATGTTTTGAAACATTTTCCAAAAGCCCCCTACCACAAGGGTTTCTATGAAAGTCTATTAATGGTAAAATGTTTAGCATCCAATTTAAGAATAAAACAAGAGTTCCTGCTGTCATCATTTCTTTTCATTGTAGTATTAGATGTCCGATTCAATGTAGTAAGACAAGAATAAGAAATAGGAGATATAACAGTTAAAAAGGAAGAAATAGGCCTGGCATAGTGGCTTTGGCTTGTAATCCCAACACTTTGGGAAGCCAGGGTGGGAAGACAATTGCTTGAGCCCAGGAGTTTGAGACCAACCTGGGCAACACAGTGAGACCTTGTCTCTACGAAAAATTAGCCAATCGTGCTGGGCACACCTGTAGTCCCAGCTACTCAAGAGGCTGAGGACAGTGGATCCCAGCCAGGTGTTCAAGGCTATGCTGAGCTGTGATCGTGCCTCTGCTCTCCAGTCTGGGCAACAGAACAAGACCCCGACTCAAAAAAAAAAAAAAAAAAAAGGAAGAAACAATACTATTCGATGATGATATGATTATGTATGGAGAAAACTTCAAAAATCTAAAGGAAAATTATTAAAATTGGCAGTAGAATTTAATTCAGCAAACAAAAAAGCAACACTATTTCTACATCATTACCAAATAGAAAAAGTTCTAAATAGCTAAAAAATATAAAGCATGTAGAGTAAATCTAATAAAACTTCTCTCCCCTTGGAAGGTTCAGAGGGAAGGTGAAAGTCTGGCTGTTCTCTTCTGCCTTGCTGTATCCAAGGGTGTTGTGTCCTGGAGATAGTTTTCCTCAGGAAAATCCCATTATCCTGTTTGCTTACCGCTCACAGCTTCCAGCTTACCACTCCAGCTCTTACTTGTTTCTTTTTGGGGAAGAGCTTGGATAGTACTTGGAGATTTTTCTCTATTTTCATCAACATCAGTAAGATGTTCCTCCAGAGTATCTAGTCTGTCGTTGTGTAAGTGACACTCTTACATATTTTGTAAATAGTAAAATATATATCTCTTGTCTTACTTTGAATAATTTGATAATATTCATTTATTCAACAAACATATTGACCATCTCGTCTGCATGCCAACTATAAACTGGTGATATGACGATTATTAAAATCGTTTTTTCTCCTCAGGGAGCTAATTTTTCCATGAAATTTTTCCCACCTTTGCCTAATCATTAGAATCACCTGTGGTGCTTTTAACATCCTATGCTCTTCCCTGGAGATTGTGATTCAGTAGACTAGGATCTAGAGTTGATATTTTAAACATGCTGAATATGATTCTGATGATCAGGAACATAATTATCATAAATCAAGTCTCTGTGATTTTCTCTAACTTTCCCTTTCTATCTGGACCAACTAATTAAATGTGAACAATTATATTTCCAGTGCTTGTTAGGGAACCTGGCATTTCTCTAAAACATACAACCTTGAAATGAGGCAGTGAGGGCGAAAACTTCAATTCATAATTTCCTTTATGCCACTGCAAAAGGGAAGATTAATATCATACACAAGGTAGAAAGTGACAGGGTTGCGATTCTTGCTCATTCAGCCTGGTTTCATTGTCCACTGTCAGACAGACCATTTTCACATTTCGTACCAAGAACCCTGGCATTCCAGGGAAACCTCTAGACATGGGGATCTCATGACTTCAGATAGACTTCTATTATTGTATATCTCTGATTTCTTCCTTAAAATGGACCAAAATCCTTCCTCCTGTATGTTTTTCACATTGGTCCTATGTCAGTCCTCTAGAGCAGGAACTGCAATCCAAATTATTTTAGGTTTAGGCTTGGCATAAAGAAATATTAAGTTCTTTTAAAAAATTATTCTTTTAAAAATTTTATTATAAGTGTGAAGTACAAGTGAGGATTAACTACATAAGTAGACTGTATGCATGTGAAGTTTAGACTCCTAATTGGCCCTCATTCCCCCTGGTAATGAACTAAGTATGCTTTGTGTTGTCATGTGCCTCCCACCCTCGGTCCTCCCTCCCTCCCTCCACTGGCAATGCTCAGTGGTTACCAACCAACTAATATTCACGGCCCGTTTATGAGTGAGAACATGGGATATTCAGATCTTTGTTTTTGTGACAGTTCATTTAGTATGATGGTCTCTAACTCCATCCAATTTGCTGTGAAGTCCATGATTTTTTTCTCCTTTATGGCCGCATAATACTCCATCATATATACGTACCACATTTTCTTTATCCAGTCCACTATTGATGGGCAGTAGGGTTGGTTTCATGTTTTTGCTCTTCTGAATAGTGCGGCAGTGGTGTACAGGCGTGTTTTTAGTAGAACGATTTATGTTTCTCTGGGTATATTCCCAGGAGAGGGATTGCTGGATAATATGGAAGGTCAATTTTTAGAATTTTTAGGAATTGCCACCCTGCTTTCCATAGACGTTGAACCAGCTTGCACTCCCACTGACAATGTAGAAGTGTTCTCTTTTCTCCACACCTGTGCTAGCATCTGTTATTTTTTGACTTATTGATGATAGCCACCCTTACCAGAGTTAGGTAGTATCTCATTATAGTTTTGATTTGTATTTCTCTGATGATTGCTGAGGCTGAGCAGTTTTTCATGTGTTTGTTGGCTACTTGCATGTCATTTTTTGAGAAGTGTCTGTTCGTGTCCATTGTCCACTTTTTATTGGGGTTGTTTTTCTTTTCACTTTGTTTGAGTTCCCTGTAGATCCTGGATATTAGGTCTTTGTCAGATGCATAATTTGCAAATTTTTTTCCCCATTCTGTGGGTGTCTCTTTACTCTCTTGATGGTTTCTTTGCTGTCCCACTTGTCTATCTTAGCTTTTATGGCATTGACTTTGGGGGAGTTAGTCAAGAATTAGTTGCCTACTCCAATGTGCATAAGGGTGTTTCCTGTGTTTCTTCTAGAATTCTTATAGTTTGAGATTTTACATTTAGGTCTTTGATCCATTTAGAGTTGATTTTTGTGTATGGTGATAGTTAGGGTTCCAGTTTCATTCTTCTGCTTATGGTCAGCCAGTTTTCCCAGCACCGTTTGTTAAATGTGGTCTCCTTTTCCCAGTAATTGTTATTGGTGGCTTTGTCAAAGATGAGTTGGTTGAAAGTCCAATATTTTGCTTCTAGAATCTCTGTCCTGTTCCATTGGTCTACATGCCTATTCTTGTACCAGACCAGGTTGTTTTGGTTACTGTAGCCTTGTAATAAAGTTTAAAGTCTGGAAGTGTGATACCACCTGCTTTATTCCTTTTGCTGAGGATTGTTTTGGCCATTTGTGCTCTATTCTGTTTCCATATGAATTTCTGTATTGTGGTTTGCAGTTCTGAAAAAAATGATGTTGGTAATTTGCTGGGTATTGGGTTGAATCTGTGGATTACCTTGTGTAGGATGGACATTTTGACAACATTGTTTTTTCCAATCCATGAACATGGAATGTTTTTCCATTTGTTTGCATCATCCTTGATTTCTTTGAGCAATGTTTTGTAGTTCTCATTGTAAAGGTCTTTAACTTCTATGGTTAGGTGGATGCCAAGGTATTTCTTTTTTTTAATTTGTGGCTATTGTTAATAGGATTGTGCTTTTTATTTGTGTGACATCAGAACAGCTACTCTGGCTTTTTTCTTTTTTTCATTTGTCTGAAAGACCATTTTCTAGCCCCCAACTTTAAGACTGTACATGTCCTTTGCAGTGAGATAAGTCATGGAACTTTTAGGGTTTGCTTTGTTTCCTTTTTACTTTTGTGTTTATATATGTGAATATTTTCATTCTTATGGGTGCTCTGTATGCTCTGTTGACTTTGTTCTCGCCTGTGCTTTTGTGATGGATGTGGCAGTTCTTTTATTTTCTGTGTTCAACACCTTCTTTATCATCTACTAAAGGGCTTATTTGGAGGCAGCATATTCTCTTAGGCTTTGGATGTCTGGGAAGGGTTTTAATTTTCTGCCACTGATGAAACTTAGCTTGGAGGGGTAGGAAATTCTTGGCTGGAATTCCTTATCTTTAAGAACATTAAAGATTGGACTCCATTCTCTTCTGACTTGCAGTGTTTTGTAGATAAGTTGGGAGCTATTCTGGTGGGTCTTGTCTGGTAGGTAGTCTGACTTTTCTCTCTTGCTGCATTTAGAATTCTGTCTTTCATGCTTACTTTGTGGAGGCAGATACTGTGCATCTTGGGGTTGGTCTTCTTATGTGATACTGTGCAGGGATTCTCTAAATCTCTTTTGCTTGACTGGTTGCCTCTGTAGTGAGATGTGGGAAATTTTCTTGGATGACCTCATGTAATGTTTGTTCCTTGGTGTTCTCTGCTTCCCTTTCTGCTTCAGGGATTCCAATCAGGTATAGATTTGGCTTCCTGACGTAGTTCCACATTTCTTGGCGGCTTTGTTCCTTTTTGAGTTTTTTTTTTCCTTCTATGTTTTTGGCAGACTGGGTTAATTCCATATTGTGGTCTTCAAGCTCTGAGATTCTTTTTTCTGCTTGGTCAATCCTCCTCCCTATGCTTGTTACTTTGTTTTTGATTCCCAGGATGGATTTCTTCATTTCTGTTATTTAAAATGGGCTTTTCTATAATTGGCCAACTTCATTTTTACTTCTCATATGACTTCGGTGAGTTTTGATTCTAGTTCTCTTGGTTCTCTCTGTTCATTTTAGCCATCCAATCTCTGATTTCTGTGACTGTCACCTGGGGCAGGTCGCTGGGGGAAGTTTCCTTGTTTGTGCTACCATAGCTGCTTTTTGGGGGGTTCTGTCTCTTTAGTACTCTGAAGGTTGCCTATATTTTGTTGTTGCTTTTTCCTCATTTGTGAGAGGCCTGTCTTCCCTCTCTCTAATTCCTTTTGGTGTTATTGTTCTGAAGCTAGTCACTGACTCTCTGTTCTAAGAACTTTTTTGTGGTTCAATATATGTCACTTAATGAGAGAGGGAGGGGCATTCACCTCTGCTCCTTGCTTGACCCTGTGACGAGTTTCTCAACTGTGCAGCCCCTGCTGCTAGCTCTTTGTGGTGAGCAGGTAAGGAAATAGGCCTCCTGTTTGCTGTCTGCAGTTTGTAGCCCAGAAGCCTTCCAGCCAAGGATGCCTTCTGGTGTCTTTCATGTCACTGCCTTCCTGTTCAAGACCACACTCTTCTCTTGGAAAGGAGTGATTTCTATGCCATGAGATAGGGGAGGGGATCCTTCCTATAGGCAAACAGAGCTTCCTGATCTGGCTGTGAAGGTTCAGGCACCAGAGAGGTTCATGCTGCATGCAGGCTTTCCCTGCCTGGGAGCTGGTCATCTTGCTCCACTTATGGAAGTTGTGCTCATGGCTGCTGACCCAGTGCCGATTTTTTTCCCCCATTCTGCTTGGGGTCTGGTTGTCCACCTCTGTTCTGACCAGGACTCCTCCACATGGGACCGATGACTTGCACATGGCTTCTTGGGGTCCATTCTTTTTCAAGATCAGAGAATGGATCAGCGATGATCACCCACTCTAAACTGGGCAGACTTCAATTCTTATGCAAGCCTGGTACACGGTGAGGGATGAGACACCAGGATTCCCATGTCTGCCATTGTTTCTGGTCTCTATGTGTTCAAAGAGACCTTTGCTGAGTGCAGGGTGTACACCTGTCCAAAAGTGATCAAGGCATCTCCATCTATTGGCGATTGGGTCCTTACTCTCTGCCCTGCTCAATGAGAGACCAGTCTGCTGCTTCACGGTGGCCATCTTGGATCCTAATTACAGATTTTTTTTTTTTTAAACACTTGTCTGTTGGTCACAGCTGATCCATTCTCTGGTTTGCATTAGGTTACTACTAATTTGCTGTATTTCCTCTTCCCTATGATAGCTCATCACTTATTGGATTGCAGTATCATGTTTTTCAGGCCAATCTTCTTCCTACCTGTCTCCTCACTCACCCAGAACATCATGTGTTCTTAGACAAACCATTTACCCCTTGCGAAACTCAATTTCCTCATCTGTGATTTAGGGGTAATATTAACTTATTGAATTGATTTTGAGATTAAATTAATGTAAGATTCTAAGTATTCAATGAGAGGTAACTATTTTTGTTATCGTAGTTATTTCTAAGGGTACATATTTTAAGTATGTTGCATGTATACAATTTTATCTGAATCTATTATCATATTTCATATATAACTAAATTTTTTCTCTTCAACTTTCAAATGAAGAAATAATTAACTTGTTGAAATGATTTGCATTTATACAGACTTTTGAAACTTTGTTTCTAGTGGTTCTCATCTTTTTCTTAAATGCTTTCCTGTTTGATTTATAAGATCAAAGCTATATTCTTTGAAAAGTGTTAATTAACTCTGAGAATTATATTTTCAAGCTTCTTGTATTGTCACTTGCAATACTATTATAAAGGCAATCTTATTTCTATTTCCAGCATTGCAGGGGGTCGAATACTGTCAGTGATAAAGACGCAGCTGATTAAAGACCAAAACAGCAGGGATCCTTTTTATAAAGCAGTGGAGGAAGTTGTTCAACATTTGGATGTGAGGATTAAAAATATTATCAATTCTCAACAAGGAGATGTAGCTGTTAGCACCACTGACATCAGTCCTGCACGGGTAATGAGCTTTTTATTTTTCATTATCCTTCTGTACAAATCATTATCTCTTCTATTTATTGTAGAAATAGTTTACTATTGCTACTTAAGTCAGAAGAATATGTCTCCTGCGTTCTACAATGATTTTGAAAATGTAAGTTTCACAATAGGATTATGTTCACCGTGGATGAATCATAACATCTTTGGGCCAAACTGTACTTGTTAAACTAAGGCATTGAATAATCTAGTATCCCTTTTAACATTAAAAATTTATAGTTTTTAGTGAATATTAAGGTGTTTTGTGGTACTTTTTAATGATTATTTTTACAAAACAATTATTTCCACATATATTCAGATATAAAATAGGAACCTGGTTTCTCTGGTTTTGACCCCAAAAGTAAGCATTCTGTAGGACCGCAGCAGTCTTGTTACAGGTGATTTCCATTCAGCAGTTTGCTTTTCTTTATAGGTCTCTGTAATCTCTTCTTCCTCTATTTCCAGCCTACTGCAGCTGAATTTTCCCCACACCTGGCAATTTTTAACTATGTATTCTCAGAACACGTACTTCTTTCTGGATTTTTTTACACTTATAATAGACTGTAGCCTACACTATTATAGGGGAAATTGAGTACTGTGTTCTTCAAACAGAAGTTTGAAGTAGTATAGTTCATTTATTGCAGTTTATTCAATTAACAAAAAAGCTGCATTTCATTAGGTATGATTATGGTAGCTGGCATATGAAGAAAGGCTTGGACTTAATTTTTGTTATTCATTTAGTCATTTATCCACTCAGCCCTCTGGGATCATTTTAGCTACTTTTCTGTAGCAATGCTTATTTTTAGATTTACTTTGAAGGTGGGACATGGGGTGGGGGGGATTCTGGAATGTTGCTTCATGTGTTTCATGAGTGTTAACATTTTCTTTTTTTGAGTTGGAGTCTCACTCTGTCGCCCAGACTGGAGTGCAGTGGCATGCTCTCGGCCACCGCAGCCTCGACCTGCTGGACTCTGGAGATCCTTCCGCCTCAGCCTTCCAAGTAGCTGGAACTACAGGCGTGTGCTACCATGCCTGGCTAATTTTTTGATTTATTGTAGAGATGAAGTCTCGCCAAGTTGCCCAGGCAGGTCACGAACCTGCGGGCTCAGGCAATTCACTCACCTCGGCCTCCCAAATCGCTGGGATTACAGGCTGAGCCACCGAGCCTGGCAACATTTTCTGATGACTAGCTTGGCTCAAGTGACAGCCAGGCTATTATTATAAGTATAAATTAGGAACTGAATGTACATATATATATGTTCAGATAATTAAAAGTATCAGTATAGTCAAATAATTAAAAATATCAATTTCTTCCATTTCCTGGCAGAAAAAATAAAGACACAAACAACAAAGTTCTTAATTTTATTTTTTCAACCAAACCAGAAATCTAAAAAATATAATCAAGTAATATTCCATCAAGCTAGTATTCACTGGTACTGATGAACAGTATATGTTAATCACCAGATCGTGATAAGCAGTTTGCTAGAATTTCAGTGGAGCTATATATTATAGTTCATCTGGTTCTCTGCTAAGTAGAGAAAGGAGGCCAAGGCCATATTGATGAAAGGTGAGGAAACTGGCACAGCTACCGCAGATGTCCTAGAAAAGGCGCTTTGATATCTAAGCATAAAGTCCAGCAACCCTGTGGGGTAGGCATTATTATTGCCCCTATTTTGCCAGTGAGTTTAATTTAAGCACAGAGAGGTTAAACAACTTCTCTAGAGTTATACAGTATACACAACTAGTAACTTGGTATCAAATCCAGCCAGAAATACCTTCAGAGTTTGTGCTTACATGTATCTGTATATAATATCTTATTATTCTATGTTTCCTTGTATTCCTCTTTCTAGTAACTGAGTTATTCCAGCCCTCCCTTTTTCATCTCCCTTTTAAAGTCCCTCTTGCTACTATCTTAATTCAGACCCCTTCACTTCTGAACTGGTCCATTATAGTCATTCATTTTTGTCTTGTCTCCAGATTTTAAAACATTCTTACCCTGTAATATAGTTTATATAAAATACATTGTTGTCACTGATTTTTCAAAATCTAAATAGAATCATTTTACCTACATAGTTAATAAAGCAAGAGATTTTACTTCTGTAACCGACTTATTTATAACCTCTTTACATGATATACAGAGTTTCCCAGGCTCATCTTACATAATTTCCTTCCTCCTTATTCCTCAGCCATGTCATCCTGCCTCGTCCCTGAAAATGCCATGCTCTCTCCTACTGCTATGCGTCTCCCGCTCTGTGAAGCCCTCTTTGACTCCTGGGTACATTGATCACTCTCTTTTGTGTGCTTCTACTGCACCATGTATACACTTAGTAGAAACAGCACTTAGCATTTTGTAATGCAATTATTGGTAAATTACCTTGATTTATCTTATTAAGAAAACTGTGAGTTCTTTGAAGGCATAGGTGTTCACCTTCATAGCTTTAGCTTCAAATATCATGCTTGGGGCATAATATATACTTACCCATGATTACTGAATGGATGAATGGGTTTTTTTGCATTTGGTTTGGTCTTTACAACCTTCTATGGGGCTGTATTCGGATTACAAGAACCCTATCTCTCTTTGGCATAAGAGAGAAAAAATACATGGAGAGATTAAGTTGTGGGGCTGAGATCACATAGCTAGATAGAGGCTAAAAATCCTAATCTTATCTCGATTAGCCAGAACCTAATGTCTTCTTTTGCCATTATTTTTGTGCATCTGAAAATTGATAAGATTGATTATAATGTGGCTTGAATATAATATAGCTACTTCTCATAGCAGATTTTTTGGTTACTTCAGCAAGAGAGGAAAAGAACACTGATGCATGAAATGGAAAAGTATGGCCAATTCACTCAGCTGGGAAGATTACTTACTTAAAATTCTTTTTTGTTTTAGCCAAAATCTTATGCTATAAACCATGGCACTGCGTACTGTGGCAGAGATACTGTGAAAGTTTTACTAGTTCTTTTGGATGAAGAAGCAGCTAGTGCTCCTACCAAAAACAAAGCAGAGCTTTTATATGATGAGGAAAACATAATTCATCATAATGGAACTTCTCTTCTTGTACTTTTTAGGTAAGTAATGTGGAAGTTAAAGGTATATAAATGTTAACTCTGGGCTGGGCGCAGTGGCTCATGCCTGTAATCCCAGCACTTTGGGAGGCTGAGGCGAGAAGATTGCCTGAGCCCAGGGGTTCGAGACCAGCCTGGGCAACTTGGTGAGACCTCGTCTCTACAATAAATCAAGAAAAGTTAGCCACCCATGGTAGTGCACGTTTGTAGTTCCAGCTATGTGGAAGGCAGAGGTGGAAGGATTGCCTAGGCCCAGCAAGTTGAGACTGCGGTGGCCGTGTGAGCGTGCTACTGACACTGCACTCCAGTCTGGGTGGCAGAGTGAGATTCTGACCCCTTCCCCCCCAAAAAAAAGTTAACTCTGGAGAATTATAAAAGAAACATATACTTATCTCCTATCATAAGCATATGTTGGAAACTGAAGAAAATTATGAGGAAGGAAAACAAAAGTTAGTTAAAGGGAGGTTGAACACTTGCATTTGAATAGGTTATATGTAAAAAAGGTAATATTTTGTGAGCAGCAGGTGTTTGGCTTCAGTGTTGTTTTGTTCTTAATTTTTATTTTGAAAATATTTATTTGCTTTGCTGTGTGTCAAGAACTTTGCTAAATGTTTTCAGTTGCATCATCTCATCTCTCACAGCAACCCCACTTTTTAAGTGAAGGATTAGAGACTTGAGAGATATTAAGGAATTTGCCCAAGTTAGCAAGTAGCAAGGGTGTTTTCCTCAAAGCCTGAGGTCTAAGAGAAAACATATATGCCAAGTTTACTTTGGAATTGACATTTACTGGTTCTTCCTCAAATTATGAATAAAAATATTTACAGAGTTAGTGCTGGTATTATGTGTAAGATTCTGAGGCTGTCTTAGTCTGCTCAGGCTGCCATAACAAAATACTGCAGACTGACTGGCTTAAACAACAGAAACTTACTTTCTGTTTGGACTGGAAGTTTGAGATGAGGGTGCCAGTGTGGCCACATTCTGGTGAGGACTTTTCCCTTGGTTGCAGCTCACTGCCCTTTTGCTGTGTGCTCACGTGGCCTTTCCTTAGTATGTGTACATGGAGAGAGAGAGAGAGAGACCTCTCAATCTCTTTCTTCTTATGAGGCCACCCTTATCAGATTAGGACCTCACCCTATGACTTCGTTTAATCTTAATTACCTCGTAAAACCCCAATCTCCAATACAGTTGCACTTGGATTCAAGGCTTCAGCATATATATTTTAGGGAAGATACAATAGTCTATAGCAAAGATGCTTCAGTTTAAATAATAATTAGGTCAGTCATTCAGTAGGTTGATGATATTTTTAAAAAGTAAACAGTCACTTCAAGAAACATTACAAATTTTAGAACAATTATTTTAAATTATATTTAGTATATTGTAGAAATTTTCACAAAATCATCCTACTGTTAGTCCTTTCTTTTTTCTATTTGAGCTATTTTTAGAAATCTGTTTTTAGTCTAAAATTGTCTGTATCCATTCATGATTGCTTTATATCCTATCTCCTGTGCCCCGGTATCCTTTCTCTTCCCTTATCTTTACAGTGGTCTATTATTGAATATTGTCATCTAATTCCTTTAAGTCTCATCTTCTTTACCAGCTCTCTATGAGTATATATTTTTTTTCTTGGCATAAATAATTATTTTACGTTCTACCTCAAAATACCCAAATATTTTGTTAATAAAAATTGTTTATCAGTGATTTACTTATACCCTGTGCTGGAATTCCAGAAAACGGTATAAAGAAAATGAACCTTTCTTTTTTTTCTTCTTACCTTACTGCTGTTTACAAATTTGCTTTTAAGTAGAATTCATTGATTTCTATTTTCTCTGATTGAATTTTATTATTTTTTTAGAGAATGTTATTTTCTTTTTATAGAATATTTTCCCTTTTGAGTTGGGGTCTCTGTCAACCAGGCCAGAGTACAGTGGCATGCTCACAACTTACCTAGTCTCAGGCGATCCTTCTGCCCTAGCCTCTGAGAAGCTGGGATTAAAGGTGTGCGCCACCATGCCTGGCCAGTTTTTAAATTTTTTTTGTAGAAATGAGGTCTCCCTTTGTTGTCCAGGCTGGTCTTTAACTCCTGGCCTCAAATGATCCTCCCACCTTGGCCTCCCAAAGTGCTGAGATTGCAGGTGTGAGCCACTGTGCCCAGCTAGATTTAAAAAACACACACACACACACAATGTCAGAGATTATTTTTATTTATTTTTATTTTTTAAATCAATCTTACTCTGTTGCCCAGGCTGGAATGCAGTAGAATGCTCACGGCTACTGCAGCCTTGACTTGCTGGCCTCAAGCAATCCTTCCACCTCAGCCTTCCATGTAGCTGGAATTACAGGTGCGTACCACCACACACAGCTAATTTTTTTTATTTTTATTTTTATTTTTTGAGTTGGAGTCTCACTCTGTCGCCCAGACTGGAGTGCAGTGGCCACTCCCGGCCACCGCAGCCTCGACCTGCTGGGCTCCGGCAATCCTTCCACCTCAGCCTTCCAAGTAGCCGGAATTACAGGCACGTGCTACCACGCCTGGCTGATTTTTTTGATTTATAGTAGAGATGAGGTCTCGCCAAGTTGCCCAGGCGGGTCTCGAACCTGCGGGCTGAGGCAATCCCTTCACCTCAGCCTCCCAAAGCGTGGGATTACAGGCTGAGCCACCGAGCCCGGCTTATTTATTTATTTATTTTATAGGCAAGGTCTCACCAAGTTGTCCGGGCTTGTCTGCAACCTCTGGGCTCAGGCCATCCTCTCATCTCTGCCTCCCGAAGTGCTGGGGTTACAAACGTGGGCCACCATGCCCAGCCCGAGTCTGTTTTTCTGTACTTAACCATGTGTCCAAACACATTTTGTTTATAGTTTGTATTCTTTATTAGCATTTTTCAGTTGTCATTGAGTAGACCATGGTCAAGTAAATTTTTATTTTTATTTATTTATTTTTTGAGTCAGGGCCTCATACTGTCATTCGGGCTGGAGTGCAGTGGTGTGATCATGGTTCACTGCAGTCTCAACCTCTTGGGCTCAGATGATACTCCCGCCTCAGCCTCCCAAATAGCTGGGACTACAGATTTATGCCATCACACCCAACTTATTTTTTGGTTTTTTTGTAGAGACAAGATCTCTCTATGTTGCCTATGCTGGTCTCGAACTCCTAGGTTCAAACAATCCTCTTGCTTTGGCCTTCCAAAGTGCTGAGATTACAGG
Organism: Tarsius wallacei; assembly: GCA_963574415.1. Lineage (NCBI taxonomy): Eukaryota > Metazoa > Chordata > Mammalia > Primates > Tarsiidae > Tarsius > Tarsius wallacei. The sequence goes on along the minus strand of CAUYQG010071680.1, from coordinate 24,485 downwards.
TGTGAGCCACTGTGCCTGGCCACGTCCTTAAATTTTTAATGGTCTACACCAAAATGATACTACTAAAGACAAAAAGGTGTATGTATTTTAGTCAATGTAAGGTTGTCATCTATTCTTTCTGAGGATAGACTATCCTTTATTCTTATGTAATAGTATTCTGAGTCAAGAGGTTTCTGACCTTGGCTCTATTAAGATAAAAGGGATTAATCTATTAAGATATGTAGGTTGGTCTGACTCCAAAACTCCCAGGTCTCCTCCATTGTGTCTTCTCTGAACCTGCTACGTCTATGTTTTCTCTTTGAATTTCCCTACTATTTTGAGTTTTAATTATGTAGACATCTTATTTTATGTCTTACCTAGATTTTAAGATGCCTGAATATAGACAGGGCCAATGAATGAATCAACTTTCTGTTCTTTACAATATCTTATACAGTGCTTTACAAATAGAAGAAGCTCTTGAAATATCTAATGACTGAATTAATTAATTGAGCAAATTATTAATATTTAGGACTCTCAGAATAGGAATACTGACATTTTTATAAAGAACAATTATGTGTTGTTTAAGAATAGCAATGCATTTATCAAAATGCATTGCTAGGCAATTTTGTCACTGTGCAAACATCAGTGTTCTTACACAAACCTAAATGGAATAGTTTTTTGTTCCTAGGTTATAAACCTGAACAGCATGTGACTGTTTAGTGTAAGGAAATAGTAGCACAATGGTAAGTATTTGTGTAATAGGAATTTTTCAGCTTCGTTGTAGTCTTATGGTATCACTGTCATGTTTATGGCATCTCACATTGACTGGCATGCCATTTTGCAGAGCATGAATGTATTATGAACAAGTAGATTCAGTTGTCCTTTATAACTGCATTTTTGGGTAGAGAATCGAGGGATACTAGTTTAAAAGTTACTTTGATTTATAAGTGTCTCAGTGTATTCAGGCTGTTACAGTAAAATACCTTAGACTAGGTAATGAGTGAGTAACAAATTTTTTCACATAGTTCTAGAGTCTGGAAGTCTAAGATATAGGCGCCAGCAAACTTGGTGTCTGGGGAGGACCTATTTTTCATAGATGGTGTGTTCTTGCTACATCTTCACATGGCTAGAAAGGCTGAGGAACAGAAAGGGCCAGACCGGCTCCTTCACACCCTTATATAAGGGCACTAATCCCATTCTCCAGTGCAGAGTCCTCATGACTTGATCACCTCCTACAGGCCCCACTTCTTGCTACTACAGTTGACCTCTGACTTATGATGTTAGATTTATGATTTTTTAACTTTATGATGGTGTGAAATCTATCTATACAGTTCAGTAGAAACTACCTCAAATTTTGAATTTAGATCTTTTTCTGAACTGGAAATATCAGTACAATACTCTCTCACAATGCTGGGCAGTGGCAGTTACCTGCAGTTCTCAGACAGCCACGTGATCATGAGGTTAAACAACCAATACTATACAGTGTACTGTTTTGCCAGATGATTTCACCCAGCTAATATCGGGATGTACTAATCCCAACTAATTCCACATTTAAGGTAGGCTGGTCTAAGCTATGATGTTTGGTAGGTTAGGTGTAATACATGTATTTTTGACTTACAGTATTTTCCACTTATCTGGATACAACCTAATTGCAAGTTGAGGTATATCTGCATTGTTTTCAGGATTAAATTGCAGCATGAATATTGGAGGATAACAAACATTCAGAGACCAGAACTATAAGTTTTTGCCTTTTTTTTTTTTTTGGCATAGATCTCCTACACAAGTGAATAATTCATCAATGAAACCCCTAAGAGAACGCATCTGTAAGTCACTGCAAGAGAAAGAAATTAAGGTACAGTTTAATATACTGCTATGAAAATGACAGACATTCTTTTATTTTTAGAAGAAATAAATACAATGCTGAGCTTGATATTATAAATATACACGCACATAGCAGAATGGAATTAAATGGAAAGTGAGTTATGACAGTTGACATACAGAGACTTTCCTTCTATGCAATCTTGACTAATCTGTGTCTGGTTTATTTAATTCACTGTACCTAAAAGAAGTAAGCAATTGCTATTGTGTTTAATAAATCTCTGTTGAATGAATGAAGGGGAAAATAAGGAAGACATGGCTTTTTTGTGTATACTTTTATACTGTATTCTTTTACAGTAAATAGAATGAGTGTCTACTATGTGCCAGACACTATTTTATGGTTGGGAATTTATTAAATAAAATTTTTATATAAAACTTACAATTTTCTTTAAATTATTAAATTATCAAGTAACGACTCATCTTGATATAACAAAAACTGCAATTTGTATGTCCTTTGTTTTTTAATTTGGAAATTTAGTTCAAATTTGCATAGCTGAATTATCACCTGTTACTACCAGTTTCATCTACGAACCCTGACCCCATTTAGTTTATTTATTCGTGTTTCATCTTTTTATTGGTTATTAGTAGTTGTTAGTAACTAATGCCTGTGGAATACATCATTCAGATTTATACAGTTTTTATCTGAATAAAATTTGCCAACTCTATGTTATATTAATATAAGTGTCTGTATTCAAGGGATAAGTTTTTTTTTAAAAAAAACTTCTATCCTTTGGATATAGTAGAAACAGAAATGTAACATATATATTCTTTAATTTTTTTTGCCATAGATATTGACAATCTTTAATAGTTTGATTTAAAAATAATTGGCATATTTTCTTAGAACTAAGTAAATAAAAATTTTCAAAAGCCTATCTGAACAATAAAAAGGTTTTTTAAAAAAGAAATTGTTAAGGGTCTGCTAATTACTATGAAATGTATAGACACATTTAGAAAGTTTTGGGAAACAGAAGAGACATAATCTAACTCAGTCTTGTTTAACTCATTTGAGGTTTTATAACTGCCATGAAATATTATATATCAGCTTGTAAAACCATGGTTAGATACTAATAATGTTAGAATTACATTGCTTACGTTTCTTAATAAGCAGAGCTGGCCTTGTCTGCACAGCTCTGAGACTACATGGCAATACAGAAAGGAAAGAATTAGTGTTTCGTTTTATAGTACACTGCATAAAAGTAAAGTATGAAAATAGTTTAGCTAGGTATACAACTGAATCATAACTAGGTAGAGTGCTTGTTGGAATAACAAAAAGTTACTATGGAAAAGTAATTTAGCAGTTTATCATCTTATTATGCTGTTACCTTTGCTCTTTTGGCATACCATTTTTTTTTTAAGTTATGGAAGAAATATCTGGTCTGTGCTGGAAATATACTCTCTTGGAATGAGCATTTCAAAGGGAGAAAATACTAGATAACGTAGAATTTTGATGTACTTGATTATGAAATAGTCATGTCATTGTTATACAGAGCAAATGAACTCTTCTTAGATTTTAGTTTTCTTATTTATAAATAGAAATAGATGCTCCTTTGATCATAAAATCCTATGAAACCACTTTGGAAACTGTTCATTAATGTACTCATTTTAGGTTCCCAACTTTTATTTCCCACTGTAGCATATCAGGAAATTTGTTTATGATGGTCAAATAAATTTTCTTGCCAAGGAAACTAGAAGGTTCTTCCCAAACTTTCATTTTGTTAAAAAATTTTTTTATTTTGAAAATGTGAGGTACAGTTCAGGATTAGGTATATAAATGATCGTTATGCAGGTACCCTTGTACTTTCATGGTTTTGATGGGAACCTCTAGAGAATGTTTTTCTCCCAATTTCTTACCCCCAGTTTCTAAGTCATAAGTGCCCCTATACCTAAATAATTTTTCAGGGAGATACCTTTTTAAACCCTGTATATTAGCCAGTTTTATTCTTTCTAGCTTGGGCTTAACAATATTTTGCAATTAGGCACAACTGAAAAATCATATATACAGATCTTTTTCTGTATCTACTGTTTCTTCGCCATATATATGTATGTCATCATAATCATCATTTATTCACGTAATTACTAAAGTAAGCTGATCAGAAAGATACAAGATTTTTAAAACATGGAGCAGCTGGGACAGTGAAAATTAGAACTTCATATGAAAAACTGGACTCGCTAGAAGTTGGTTACTTTCATAAGCAGCCAGGCAGTCGAACATTCTTAGTTATATAACCAAATTTAACCCACAGGATGTTTGAAAACTGAGTAAATCTAAGTTAAATTGGTAAATTGAGTTTAACTCATAGACTTTTCTTCCTGGATACTTAAAATTAGTACAAAACAATAAAAATAAGCAAAAATAATCTCCAAGACCAAACAACAAAGAATAATATAATCAGATGCAATGAATCTAAAAAATGATAGCCAAGGAAAGACACTGAAGATTTCAGCGTGAAGAGGCATCGCATTACTTAGCAGTTGAATCTAGCCGTGGTCCCCAGACACAGCACTAGCGAGTTAACACAATTCTGAGGATTGCCACTAATATTTCCAAAATGGAGGAGCCAACTAAGGTGTGTGGCCATATTTTTTCTTTTGTCAGAGAAACAGTAGAAGTGACAATTAGATATTAATGTCGACAGAATGAGGAAAGTGACCCCTGGGACTTACACACTGAGGGAAGTGAAGGCTCTAGTGCTGCGTTCTGAGTTGGGCAAGAATCCAAGTGTTTCCTCTCACTTAAGTGGAATGAGACCCCTACCTAGGTGAGGTGAACCTTCTGAGAGTAACACACGCTTAGAGGAGAATGCAGAACCCCGGAATGGTTTTAGACTACCTGTCTCTACCATTCTTCAGGCTACAGAAAAACGAGGGATAACAGAAAATATGCAGCCGTCAAAATGGAATTCTGAGGAGAAAATAAAATGCTCTCAGATAAGGAGGGAACAGAGTCAAGTAGTCACTTGCAGACTTCTGTTCCTTATGAAGATATAGTAGGTCGTGACAGGATGCCATTTCTTCTGTAATAACAAAACAATAAGAGGCAGCTAGGTTGGGAAAATCGATTTTAAAGACATAAGAGCTATGTAAGCAAAATCTGAAGAGGGCAAGGTTCTTCTGAGGTAAGTGGGCTATTGTCAGCTGTTTTCTTCCCTGGGGTTCGTTGCCCATGAGAAGGAACTCTACTGAGGGAGTGAGAAACAGTCAGAGTGTTTGGATGCCTTAGGGGGCTGGCAACAGTTTGGAAACTTCGGGAGTCCTAAACGCAGTTATTTTTACCTGGGACACTTATTGTGAATTCTGTAGTTGTGTGAGAGGTAGGAGCCTAAATACAATAAAGTCACCTGTGGTCTTGAGGCATTTAGACAGCAAAGTTCCACTTGAGAAGTGGGGCCTGCCTCAGACACGAGTGGTCTCCTTTTTCAAGAGATTTGCTACGTTTGGAAATGAAGTAGAGTGGGAGGCCAAAGAGCATAGCGTGGAAACCTCTGAAAACCAGACGCAATCCCCTAGACTTCCAGACCAGTGGTGCTAGAGATCCCCCACAAGGCTCTAGGTGCAAGCCTAGGAGGGACAGCCCCGAGGACGAGGTAAGAACCAGAAGTCGAATGTGAGTTATGAAGACTGCAACCCAGTTCTGACCCAACTCAGTCCTTGACTGTATTGCGTTTCTCAGTCCTTCCTAAGGACTTGTCGGCTAACAGAGAAAAGGAAAGCCCTTCTTGTTGAAAGATATCATCTGGAGCCTCTATAGCTCCTTTATATGCAATATTCATCGTGAAATAAAATACACTGGACATGAGAAGAGGCAGGAAGGTTTATCAAGAGACAACATTTAACAATAGAAGGAAACTCACAAATGAGCACATACTGGAATTAGCTGACAAGGAATCAAAAAGAAATTAACATATAAAATTAGAGAAAAATGGTGAGTATGAAAACTGGAGAATTTCTGCAGAGTATTGAAATCTATAAAACAGAACCAATATAGACATTTCAGAACTGTGAAAACATTGTCTAAAATTAAGAACTTATTAGATGGGTTTAATAGCAGACCAGACACAACATTAGATAGGATAAGTGGACTTGAAGATAGATAATTTTTAAAAACTCCAAACTGGAGTAAAGATAGAAAAAAGAATAAAAAGGAAAAAAGAAGAGCAGGACACAGAGAAAAAGTCTAACATGTGCCTAATTGGAGTCCCAGAATAAGAGGATAAAATAAGGTAGAAACAGTATTTCACGATATATTGATCATTTTTCCAGAGCTCAGTTCACATCAGGTTATTAGCTAGCAGTTAGAAGAGGAGGAGGAACAAATGCAGGGTTTCCTTTACAGATATAAAGGTGCATATGGTTTCCAAATGTGGGGACCCAGCAAACCGAAGAACATCCCAGGACATTGTGAATGTGCCTCAGGGCACATTGCAAAGCTTTGCTCTAGAGCAGTGCTTTCCAGTAAAACTTTCTGTAGTGTAGGAAATGTCCTGTATTTGTCCATTACTGAGAGCACTAGCCACATGTGGCCGTTGAACACTTGTGTGGCCACTGCAATTGAGGAGCTGGATTTTAAATTTTATTTAGGTTTAATTAGTTAACCACACATGGCTAGTGTATTAAACAGTGACGTTTTAATGGATTAAAGATACACATAAATGCAGTAACTAGAGACATATATTAAGTAGAAGAAATGATGATGAGAGATTAGAATAAATAGGATTTGAATAGGCAGAGAGACTGAATAGAGCATTTGAGCAAACAACCTGATGATGAAAGTATTAAATTGCCTTGCTGGTGTAAAGAGGATGCGTGTAGGATACTTGCACAAAATAACAGTGAATAAATAATGTTGGACAAGAGTAAGGAGAGTGTGCCTTTCAGGGTTTTAAGGAATAGAGTAATTTTTCGTTGGGGTTTATTGTAAGGATTTGTACATAAGAACCTGAGAAAGGCAGAATATTTAAGAACTCAGAAGTGAATGGTGGATATAAAGCAGCTTAAGGACTTCAGCTGCATGGTTCTTTGTACTTAAATGTGATTTAGCTTTTCTCTGCATGTGTATTTCTGTCTTCTGCACCAACTGGCTTCCTTTCCCATTGAGCAGAGTAGTGTTTACTCTGTATGTATCTTTCTACTTCAAAGCTTGCATCCTTAGAGCCGTTTAGCTGTTCTTCACGAGTCTGCTTCTCTCATTACTGTTTTTCAAATTTTTAAATTTTAATTGTTATGGATGCATACCTAGTTGTACATACTTATGAGATACGTGTGATACTTTGATACAAGCATACAATTATGTGGTCTCCTTACTCTCTTTTAAAGGGAATGGCATCTATTTTCCACCTCCAAGCTTTTGCCTGCTCTTGGTTTCTATTCCCTCATAGCTTCTGTATATACTTGTTATAGCCTGTTGTAGTTTTACTTCATTAATCAATTCATTCAGCAAACGTTAAATGCAAGTGCCTCCAGATACCAGGTTCTGGCCTAGGCACTGGGGATTCACCAGTGAACAAACCAGACAAGCCCTTCTTCCCTTCTTCTCTCATGGACAAGGCTCCCCCGAATGAGACTGAGGTGCAAGAAAATAAATGGAAGCTCCTGGCCTACCCTTTCAACCCTGGTTTTGTTTCATATTCTGAAGAACACTCCGAGAGGTGTATGTACCCCGCCACCCATCACCCCTGGTGTAAACACAATCAGCTCTTGAGCCTAGAAGAAGAGACCAGTGCTAAGAGGATCTGAAAGGAAAGTCAGTCTTTTGGAGGGCCCCACTGAGACCTTGGGAACTTTTCACCCTGTGGGGAGGGGAGGACCACAGAGTTTATATTTTAGTTGGGAGAAGCAGACAAAAACAAACAAGTGAATTATATGATATATTAGAAGGTTATCAGTGTTGTGGAGTGAAATAAAGCTGGGTAGAGAGCTAAGGAGCGTGGGTTCCTTTGTGTATGTTTTGGTTTTAAATAGGATGGTAAGTCGAGGTCTCTTGGAGAGGTGACATTAAGCAGAAACTTTAAGGGAGTGAGCAGCATTTTCCATTAGAAAGAAAAAGGAATGTTTGTGTTAGATTGAGCTAAATTTGGATTTGTTTTAGCTGAATAATGGGTCAGGATTTACTGAGTACCTACTACGTGTCAGGTATTTGCTAGGACATTTTCTAGTCCTCATCCCAGTTAATCCTTGCTCAACTCTAGAAGGAATTTTCCAGACCATACAGCTAGTAAATAGCAGAGCAAGGGTTTATATTCAGGTGTCAGACTTTAATGTTTTATACTACCTCCAAAGAGTAAATAAAGACATAGGAATTACAATAAAAGACCTTAAAAAGATAATGTTACTTTTTAGGTCAAAAATATTGTCTTTCTGCAATTAGCAGAGTATATGGAATTTCACTGATGAAGAGATAGATTATTTGATATATTTATAAATTCATATGCCATTAAGGATACCAAATCACTGTTATTTTGAAAATGTGATAATGCAAAAATAAAACGATATATTTATGATACTTATTTTTGGTTACATTTAATAGATATGTTGAGAATAATTTTATTTTTCAAATTTGTTAATGAATTTATTGGTATAATGGAGCGTTCGAGCTTCCATTTTCTTATTAAAGCAGCTAACTCTGAGAGCGTCTGCGACTTTTCAATGTTTTGACTCATTCATCTTAATTTAACTGGAGTCAGGCTTTCCTATGTGAAGAACTATTTTCCTCAAACCGGGAACTTACTAATAATTTCAATTTAAAAAGAGCTTGTGGCAAAATAACTTTTCCAATTCTTGGCAAGTTTGAAGTTCATTGCAATTTTACTGTGGACAGAAATCTTTCCAAGGGGGGGTGGGGATCACTCTACAAAGGAATACTTTCAATTTGTTTCTCTCATGTGACTTGAACATGAAATGATTTTAACAGCCATGTATGAATCTGGACATTATTCTTAGTTGTTTAGTACTTCAAAAGCACTTTCAAGAGGGAATTGTTTTGCTTATTTGTGATTCCAAATCAAATACACAGAGAGATTTGAAAGATTTGCAGCAGGAAGTAATCTCCATTCTATGTACTACTAATCTTGTGCAGAAAAATTCAACTTTTATGAACAAAGGAAAAGCAGTCTCTTTTAAGTTATAAATATAAACCAATGTAGCTTGCATTATATTAATAATTAAAGTGAAGAAGCTGATTGTAAATTCATTTTTGAGCTGCATTCCTAGACTTATTTTAGAATTGGCCTGATCCTGAGATATCTAATTCAATAGATCTTATTCTTACAGGAATACCCTCTTCATACATGTTATTTCAATAATAATTACATAGTGTCTACATATATCTCTAAAATTTATATTGCCCTTAAATATTTTAAACTTCATGTAATTCTGATAACTCTGTGAGATAAATATTGTCTCCATTTATGTGTGGGTAAGTGAGAGGTATAGTGGTTTATCGAAGATTATCTAGTTAATAAGAAACAGACCAGTATTAGAAGTCAGGTCTTTGGGTTGCAAATCTGGTGCTTTTCCCATCACATCTTCTTTTTGCGCTGCTTTCCTAACTGGACATCATACTGTTGGCTCCAGTCAAGTTCATGATCAATTAAAATCTCTTAAGTCTTTTTTAATGTAATTTTAAAGTCAGATTCTCCTCGTCCTGTACATCTGTAATTAATATTTTTGTATTTAAATATAGGACTTTATCTCCGTCCATTTTCATCTTATTTTCTACTTAGAATTCTAGCCTTCTGAAATCTTTTCAGTGTTGCTTCTGTTATCTAACTTATTTGTTATTCTTTTCAGTGTGTGTAAATGGCAGACTTTATAAGTAGGATGTCTTTGTGACTATAGAAGCATTCTAGAGATCTCTTTAGTATACTATGTGCCTATCACACAGTTGGGACTTAATAAATGATAACTGATAGAGATTTTTGTACAGGGCAAGGAAGAGAAAACCTGTATATAATCTTTTATAAAAATTTAAAAAATCTTTAATGTACAAAAGGGATTCCTTTGTGTTTCTTCTCATGTTTTGGTATGTTTATAAATAGTATTTTTCATGGTAAATAAAGTGGCTAACTATTTTCCTTTTATATCTGAACCTGTTCTCATCTTTAGGAATCCGTTGCCTTATAACTCTAGATTTTTGAGAACGTCCCGTGGTCATTGAGAGCTTTAGAATTTCTCTAAGGGGGAGTGGACTCTAAAATTTCTCTATAGGAGACCCTGAAGTGAGGAAATCTAGTTGTAAGGAGAGCTGTGGTACTTACTGTGACTGTATGTACACAGCAAACAAAGGTTTTTACTTAGATTGGATGTTAAAAAATAATACAAATGGCAAAGCATTCAAAGAAGTTTTTATTCTTGCTAAACATGAGATTGAGGAAACATTAGTTTTCTGTATAAATGGTATTGTATTTTAGTGTTGTAGTGTTGTATTTTTATTTAGTGTTGTATTTTTATTCAGAGTGTTTTATGGGTGGTGCTGATGAAGATTTTGTCACGGGAGGCTAGCATCTTTCAAGCCACTGTATGTACCATTCCTATCTGGGTAAGAGGTAGTGATCTGAGCCCGCCACTCAGCATCTATTTGCCTGCATGATCTTACCGTACTCTTTACAAGCAATAGGTGTATAATTCTCTATAAGCAGTAACTCTGGCAAAATGAAAAAAAATGTGCAAAAAGGTAATGTCAAAAGATAGTGCTGGTTTTGCAGGTGGAAATAAAATTTTATGGATAATGTTACTACAGTAATGATATGATGTAATATAGTATCCATTTTATAAAAATTTTTTTAGATTGGAAAATATAGTTTATTTAAAAAGTAAATTAGAGAGAGAGAGAGAAAGAGAAAGAAAGGAGATTCACCTCCCCAAGATAGGGAAGGAGGCCAAAGCCAGGAAACATGGCGACTGCCATAGCTGAAAGAGCACAATGGCCACACCAGAGTCTATGAAGCAATGGCTAAAAATTTCTTTTAAGAACTTTATCAACTGCTTTAATTTTGTAGTTATAGCATTTTTTTAAAGTCCAGAAAAAGCTATTTAAAAACCTTCAGTTACATTTTAGGGCATCTTGTGGTAGAAGCTATAAGGTACATTTATGGGGATTTATGAAGGTAGTAGTTTGTAGTCCTGTTAGAGCCTTTTCTGTCTCACCTTTTTAAAAAAAATAAGCTTTTGATCTTGTAAATTGTCACTTTTTGTTTCAACTTTGTGCATTTTTGTGCTTAAATGGAAGATAACAACAAACTCCAGTCGTCTAATGCTGCATTCAAGCACATGAAACATGATGTTTAGTAATCTGGGGGATGAGATGGAGGCTCTCACAGATCCCATTAATCAGAAAGATAGAAAAATTGTCATCCTAAGAAAACTTGTTTTTATGAAGCAGCTGGACAGGAGATTATTCTAATTTCTTTTAAACCATAGTCAGTGGATTTCACTGCCATTATTTTTACAAACATCTGAGTGGATTAGTGCACCGATCTCTGAATATACAACAATAAATAACTACTGAATACATAATGTAAAGCGATGCTGTTTTAGATTTCATGAGCTTTATCTATAAATACTCTTAAGTAATGTTCAGTGCGATGTAGTGATACTTTGAGGTGTTTTTGACAATGATTTTTGAATTGTTGAAGGCCTCTATATTGAATTATTTGAAATTTAAACTTTGTCTATTTCTGAAAAGGATTTGAGATGACTTCTAATTATGTGGTAAAATCATGGTATTATAATTGAATGATATTACACATCAGGTGTAACTGTTGAAATTTGCATTATCTGTGTAAGCTACTTTATTCTGATATTAATTTCTATTCCTAAACCAGCTTGTTGGTTTTGTGTTTGCAGAATACATTTCCAAAACTACCTTTTTAGTGTATTTTCCAATGGTTAAAAATTACTTATCTTTCTAATTTATTCTTATTTAATAGAAAGTTAGGCTCCTCTATATGATGTTTGAAGATAAATGCAAGAGTATATTTTAGATTTGGGGCCATTAATTTACTTGGAAATCTTTCTAGAATGATATATTGAATCATCTATCTTATTTTCCTAAATACTCAAGAAGTAATGCCTTTCCAATACCATTTTATCTTGCAGCTTATTTCTTTGCTAGTTTTCCCTTTTTGTTTCTTTTTACTTCTCCTATTATTTTTTTATCTTAGCAGTTCTCCCTTCCCTAATTTCTTGAATTTCATATACTGTTTTTTTCCCAAAAAATTATGCTCTGTGTATTTTTTTTGTTTGTTTACAATGAAGAACTTGTATTTTTCTATGATTATGTACAATGGGGATCCCCCAATAAAACAATTGCTTTTTGGAGGGTAGGCTCTTGTAGTACATGCTTCCCTCACTAGGTCAGTGTTCTAGGAACCCATTGGCATCAGTGTACCAGCTAGCATAGTTGTGAGAGGCTGCATTCAGCTTCGGTGAATTTTTTTTGGCGGGGGGAGGGCAGTTCTTTCAATGAGGTTGCTCATTTCATGATGGGTGTTTAATGAGCACACCTGCCCATACCATGCTGAGTGTTCAGCAGTTTTTGACCAAAAATGGCATGAACCCTGTGCCTCACCCTCCCTTTTCACCTGATCTTGCCCCCAGCGACTTTTTTCTGTTACTCTGGTTGAAAAAAGTTCTCAAAGGGAAATATTTTGCTGATGTGGAAGAGGTGAAACAGAAACTGCAGAAACAGTAAAAGGCATCAAAATTGATGAGTTCGAAACCGTCTTAAGCAGTGGAAAAATTGTTTCAACAGGTATATTGCATCAAATGGAGAGCACTTTGAAGTTGTATTGTATATTTTTATTTTACTTTTATTACAACTGACTCTCTAAAGCAACCTAGACACAGTAATGTGTTATAGAACCCTATGAAGAATCTAAAATTGATTTTTTTTAAACTGTTACAGAAAAATATCAAAAATATACATTAAGCTAGTATCACAGAAAAGAACAAAAATGCTAGCCATAGCAGTGAATAAGTTTTTAGACTATGAAACATAAAAGGTTAAAAATTCCTAATTGACTGGGCATGGTGACGCATGTCTATAATACCAACACTTTGAGAGGCCAAAGCAGGAAGATTGCTTGAGGCTGAGAGTTTGAGATCAGCCTGGGCAACATAGTGAGACCCCTGTCTCTACAAAAAAAAAGGTTAGCTGGGTACCATGGCACGCACCTGTAGTCATAGCTACTCTGGAGGCTGAGGCAGCAGGATTGCTTGAGCCCATGAGTCAAAGTTGCAGTGGGCTATGATAGTGGCATTGCATTCCAGCTTGGGCAACAGAGCAAGACCCTGCCTCAAAAAAAAGAAAAAACATTCCCAACTGGGTGCGGTGGTTCATGCCTATAATCCCAGCACTTTGGGAGACTGAGGCAAGAGGATTACTTGAGCTTAGGAGTTCAAACCTAGCCTAGTCAACATAGTGAAATTTCATTTCTACAAAAAAATAAAGAAATTATCCAGGTGTGGTGGTGGTGGTGTACACCTGTAGTCCCAGCTACTCAGGAAACTGAGACAAAAGGATCACCTGAACCTAGCAGGTAGAGGCTACGGTGAGCCTTGATCCCTGCTGTACTTCAGCCTGGGTGACATAGTGAGACCTCGACTCCAAAAAAAAAAAAAAGTTCCAATGAATAATGGAATTTCAAAGGGGAATCATTTTTATACCTTGAATATTATGGAGTATCTATCTATCTATCTACATTTAAAAAAATCAAAATAATGAACAAATTGCATATTTTATTCTTTTCTTCTGTGACCAGATGAAGCAAACTTTAATGAGATCCCAATTTGCTTGTACTTATAAAGATGACTGCATGATAAACAGGGATAATTGGAAGAATGTTAATTCAGCATCAAAGCCTTTGTGTGATGTTCTTCGCACGGAAAATGACCTTTCTGGTAATTGACCTTAATAGAGCAATTAAATTACAATTTAATTAGTCTACTAATTGGTCTTAACCTATGTGAAGCTAGATTATTTTCGCAAAGTACTATGAAATGTAAAGGTTTATATTTTTAAAGACCTGAGTTTATTTAAAAAGTTAAATGTAAGTACAAATCTTTGGATAGGAATAGGACACAATTTGATTTAACTAAATGTATTTTAGTAATAATTTGTAGTATTTGTTTAAGAGTTAAATGTATCATGTATTCAAACAAATATTTGTTGGTAAGGATGACAAACTGATTATTTGCCAGAGACAAAGTTGGTGTGGTAAAATGAAAAATAATGTGATAATAATGTATCTGTATTTGTTGTAATCATATAATTTATAGCATTATTTTATTTTTAATACATTTTAAATATTTAGCCAGTTTAAAAGTTTATTGTAAAGCTTTCATGATAATAATGCTAAATAATATATAATTCCTTTCCCTTTTTCATCTTGCATGACAGAAGGTGCAGATTCATCTGTTGGAAGATCAACAATTGGAACAAGCTTTGGAAATGTTTATCTGGATAGAAGCAAAAGTGAGAAACTATCAACAAAATCAAATAGTCAGACAGGAAGTAAAAGTTCAAAAAGGAAACATGTGGATTTGGATGTTGAAAATATTTTCTGTGATAATGGAAATGAGCCACCTCAACCTAAAAATGTGAAGATATCTAAGACATCAAACGATTCACAGAATAAACTGAATGGCAGGCTAGCCAGAGTAGCAAAAGGCAATAAATGTACTGCCACGGGCAGGTTGATTATTGGCCAGACAAAGTTAACTCAGTTTTTTAGACTATGAATTTCTCTTTTATGTGCTTTAGATTTATAGATATATATGAAACCATTCACCAAAGACATACTTAAGTTTTAAGAGATCAAGGTGTAAATTATGCTGCTTTCTTATTTTGGTCTGGAGTGTAAGTAAGCATCGTTCAAAAATACTAGCAAACCATAATTATGCAGAATTTTCACAAAGTTTAATGCACAGAAAAAGCATATCATTAGGTTACTGATATATCTTAACACTACTTTCTTTTAAAACAGACATTTAACATAATACACAAGTTATAATAACATTAAGGACTTTTCCTCCCGTTGGCAATTAAATGCTTTTATTTTCTTCTGGAGAGATGATTTGGACCATCAGGTATCAGACTTGCCAACAAGGTCGGTAGACTCTTCCCAGCATACACCTGAGCACTGAAGGGGAAAAAAAAAGTTTAAATTGCTTAAAGGACTAAAGTTATCACACAAAGTTTATTAGGAATTAAAAATATGGTTCTAGTATAACCGATTCTGATAAATCAAAATTATAGTAACTAATTAAGTGCTCTTTCATTCCATATTTTTTGGCAGGTGTCACTTAATATCAACTATAATTGAAGCATGGACTTATTTGATTTTGTTATGATTGAATCCAAATTCAGTTAAATTCAGAGTTCTAGTTTATGGTGTTAGAATGTAAGAATTGAATTTTAAAAAGACTACTCACTGTCAAAATCTCTCCTTCCTATAGGAAATTTAGCTGAGTTTTCTTCATCCCCAATTTCTCTCTTTTCTTGTGTTGATTCAGTATTCTGAACTCCATTCTCAGGTGGAAAAGCTACAGGTCCTTTTAGTGCAAGATAAGGTTTTATAGCAAGATTCAGTGGCAGACCATGATTTAAGAAATTATGTTTGGAGCCTGTGTTCTGTAAAGAGAAGTTTGATTTGTTTTTTAGCTGTCTTACTGGGAATGGAATTATAATACAATTGTATAGTATTCATATTGATAAATTCATAGATGCACTGCACTGTTTTGGCTTATTTAAAAATACCTTAGATACAAGTCTATAGGAAAGACAAAAACTTTTGGATAAGAAGTGTCCTCCAGAATGGAAAAACCACCTGGTATGTATGAAATATCAGTTATCCTAATGTATACTGTGACTATTTGCATATGCTTCTGTTTATAAAAGCATCAGTTTTATTTTTCAGAGGACTTATAAACAAAATTTGCATTGAAATAAATGACGAGTCACACTGCCACTTACCTTTGAATTTTTGTTTTCTTCGTCGTTCATGAAACTGTTCTCATCATTTTTATATTGTTCCAGGGAAGGAGCAACAACTGATTTTTCGGCAGTGTCTTCCTTCTGAAAGGCTTTCCCCAGCCTAAATGTATTAAACACCATGTCATCTTCTAAATTTCTTATGGACTTGGATGCTGAAAGTAAAATACCTTGAGAAAACAAGAAAAAAGTTAGTATCAATATGTAGGAAGAAAGACTCATTTTTGCCATTCTTAGTTTGATATTTGCATAGAATCAAACAAGGATGTGTAAAATGAAGAAAAATATCTCATCTACCTGCTTGGTAAATGATTCCTACCTTTATATATTTTCTGGCTTGAATAGAAAGTACTTCAAAGAATTATACCTTCGTCATTTTAGAAATGATTCATCAGACTGATGCTAACCTTTTGTATAGCTGCTAATACCTACATTGTTTTGGTTTTAGTGGCATATTGTTTATTTTGAGTGTGAATTTTCTCAGAATCTGATTAAGATCCTTAGTAGAATGCTCTCTGTTGAGTAGCTTATAGTCTCTTGAAAATGGGTTGTTATTAAGGAAGACCACAGGACATCAGGCTTTCTCTATATTATTATTTCTTTTTATGTATTTTCTGATTAAGATATTAAAACTCAAGTTATTTCACTCAAGGATGGTAAGGATAAAAGTTTTATTTCCTCTTAATCCTGACTAAATTGAAATAATCTTCAAAAAGGATTTTCTTTTATAAGTACTTGATACAGTCTTTGGTGATTAAAGCACATATGCCTGTCAGTGTGAACAAAAAGCTATTCATGCTATATCAAAAATGGATCTGTCAGGCTTATTTTATCTCTGCATTTACAAAAGAATCATATATACTGATATTTATTGATGAATTTAGCAATTAATAAGTGAGAAATTCATGAAAATAATATTTACATGCCTCATAAGCATTAATGTTAGATGAGTGTTTGTTGTATGACTTTTAATCAAACATTTTAGAGTTAATTTCTAATTTTCACCCCAGTGGGAAAGAGAATGCGTTCTTGTATATGTATTCTGGTACACATGTGTAAGAGCTCTTCTAGGATATAATATTTCTAGGTATGGAATTGCTGGGTCATGGAATATGTGTATGTTCAGCTTTACTAATCCCAAATGTTTTCCTGAATAGTATTGAATAGTATTATAGTATGTGATTTATGTTGCCACTAACATGGTATGAAAATTCCCATTGCTCCTTGTCCTGGCCAACTCCTCGGTATCTCATTGTTCTTTTAATTTGTATTTCTCCAGTTACCAAAGAGGTTGAGTATCTTTCCATATGTTTATGAGACATTTATCTTTCCTCTTATATAAAATGTCTTTTGGGTTTTTTTACCTTGTTCATTTTTTTATTGGGTTGTCTTTTTCTAATTGATTAATGGGAGTTCTCTATATATTCTAGTTATTAGTTATTTGTTAGTTATATGTTTTGCAAATATTTTCTGTTTGTGACTTATGCTTTCAATTCCTTTCTGCTGCCTTTTGGTGAACCAAACTGCTTAATTTTAATGTTTAAACTTCTTCTTTTTTCTTTACCATTAGTACTTTAAATGTGTTGTTTTTTAGAGATCCTTTCCAACACTTAGATTATTAACATTTTTTTTCATATATTTTCTTCTAAAAGTTTAAATTATTTGACTCACATTTAAATTCTTAATTCATCTGGAATTTTGTGAATAATGTAAGATAAAAATATAATTTTACTTTTTCCAATGTCCTTACACATTTCTTGAATAATACATCCTGTCCCCACTAATCTGCAATGCTATCTCTGCAGTTTATTAGATTTCCATATATATGTGCAGGCTGCTTTCTGAACTTCCTATTCCATAGCCAAATCTACAGTCTCAATATAGCCTTAAAATAATTTTTGCTATCTGATAGGTCAAGTTTCCCAGTCCTTTTACTCACCCACCTGTTTTTCTTCTACAGTATTTCTTTGGCTATCTTAGTCATTTATTTTTCATATAAATCTTAAAATCAGACTTTCAGATTCTGTGAGAAAACTTAATGAGGTTTTAAGATACATGTCGAGTATTCCTTATCTGAAATGCTTGGGACCAGAAGTGTTCCAGATTTTGAATTTTTTCAGATTTTGGAATATCCCAAACCTAAAAATCTGAAATTTGAAATGCTCCAATGAACACTTTTTTTTTTTTTAGTGACTTGTCGGCCCTTGGCAGGTATCAGTTTTTGGAGCATTTTGGAATTTGGGTTTTAGAATTAGGTCCAACCTGTAATTGCATTGGTTCCATAGAGTAGTTCTGAAGAGGAATTGACACCCTTAAAGTATTTATTTTATTATCTGTGCACTTGCTTTTTATACTTGTTTTGCTCTTCTTTAATCTATTAGTAATATTTTGTTTTCTTCATAAGTACCTTGCATGTCTTTATTGACAGAGTTATAATTCTTTACAGTTTAATTACAATTAAATTTCTTATTTTTGGTTATTGCAAATGGTATGTTTTTTCAAATGACCTTTTCTAACAATATTGCTGGTCTGTGCACATGCAGTTGGCTTTTGCATAGTGATCTGATAATAGAAAAACCTTTCTAAACTCTTTTTCATTTTAAGAATGTATAAATGTATGGATTCTTTGTAATAGTTTATAAATGTATGAAGTTTTCTATGAAGATAATTGCTATATATAACAAAATAATGGCATTCTTATTTCTTCCTTGGAAGTCTGTTTAGTGTGTGTGTGTGTGTGTATGTGTGTGTGTGTCTCCGTGTATGCATACACACTGCCAAAATCTCCAGGAAATATTGGAAATGATGATAACAGACATCTTTGCAATCTTGCTGATTTTTACAGAAAATGATTTTAATGTTTCACCGTTGAACATAATGTTTGCTGTGTTTCTTATAAAGTGCAGTATATTCTCTTCTATTTCTGACTTGCTAGCAGTTTTTATTATGAATTGTTGTTGAATCTTATATTCTGCATATATTGAGATGATCATATCATTTTCTCCTTCAATCTTTGGTAAATTATATTAATTGTTTTAATATTAAATTAACCATGTGTTTTCATGGAACAAACCTTTTAATTATTGGATTCAATTTGGCAATATTTTATTTAGTACATTTTACATTTATTATCATGAATAAGATCATGAATAATTTCCCTTTTTTATATTGACTTTTGTATTATCTAGGTTTGACACTGAGGTTGTGCTAATTTCACAAAATGAACTGGGGGCAAGGCTTATTTTTTTCCTTTATTCTCTTGTTTTCCTATTTGGCTGGATGTTTTCTTTTTTTTTAATGACTGTTTTGTTTTCTTCAGCAGCTGAAGGAACATTCTGCTTCTCTGTTTCTTTTTTAGATTGTTTTAGGAATTTACAGTATTGTATAATTTGTTCCTTTCACTTAAGTATATTTTATCAGAGGTAGACTTAGCTCCTGATTCTCTTGGATAGTGTTTAAGGCTTTTTGGGAAAATGTTTTCTAAGTATATTTATAAACAAAATCTCTGAAATCCTCTCATTTCTTTTATCTTAGAGAGCTTTCTTACCTTTTTTTAATGTTGTTAGTTGTGCCCAGGTTTGTTTTCCTGCATCTGAATCTGCTTTGGATGTGCCTGTTTAATATACAGAAGTCCTTGTTGATGGTAATCTTTTTTCTTAGATGCTGTTCTGCAAGTGTTATAAATATTAATAATTATATATTTTGTTTTCATTTCTACTGGATGAATTGATGTGGTTATCTTCACCCAAAACTGGGACCAAATCCAGACCATTTTGATGGTCTAAAATGTTAGTTAGGCCATGCCCAGTGACTCACACCTGTAATTCCAGCACTTTGGGAGGCTGAGGCAGGAGGATTGCTTGAGCTCAGGAGTTGGAGACCAGCCTGGACAACATAGACAGACCTCATCTCTGAAAAAAAAAATTAGCCGGGCGTGGTGGCATGTGATTATAGTCCCAACTACCAGCTGCTCAGGAGACTGAGGCAAAAGGATCACCTGAGCCCAGGAGGTTGAGGCTGCAGTGAGCCATGCTCACGCCACTCCACTCCAGCTTGGGCAACAGAATGAGACGCTGTCTCAAAAACTAAAAAATAAAAAGTTACTTAATGTTTTATTTTGCCTAAACTGTCACAGCCTCTGAACATTATGAGAGTTTCCCATAGCCATTTAGTTATGGAAATAGTTTTCAGGTTTTTCAAATGATAGCTTCTTTTTAAACATTGGCTACTCCAATGCGCAATGGAGCATAGTAGATTTCTTTTTCATTGATGCTGAAAATGAAATGTCCCCAAGTGGTAGAAAGGAACTTTGAAGAAGAAAAACTATTGCCAGATGGGTTTGAGTGGTTCTGAAAACCTTGCAAAAGCGAGACGTTTATGTCAAATGTGATCTTCATTATAGGAAGAACTACGACTAACACTATATATTTGTAATCACTTTATTAAACTTCTCTTGACTACAATTAACATAATCTTTGTTATGTGTTGCCAGTAAATTCACTGCAGTTCAAATGGCAATGGGTTTACTGAGAATCATGAATTTCTTAATGGCTAATTTTGGAAGTGTAAAAGTCAAGATTGCTTCCTTATATAAACTATCAAAAGATATGAGAAAACTTAAAATTTCTTCTCAAGTTTCTGTAGCGAACAACCAGTATACCTCCACCTAGATTCTCCCATTAACATTCTGCTTCTATCCCACTGTCCTTCCATGCCATTATTAATCATCTTATTGCTTTAATGTATTTCAAAGTATATTGCATGTATCGGTACACTTTCCACGAAATACTTCAACGTGCATATCATTAACTGGAATTTAATATTTGTTTATAGTTTTATTTCTTTTGAGGTAAAATTTACGGAAAAAGAAATTCGTAAACCATAAGTGCACATTTGTGAAGTTTTGACAAATGTGTATTCAAATGAAACACAAATGCCTTTCAAGGTACAGAACATTGCCATCACCGCCGGAAAGTTTTGTCTTGCCTCTTTATAGTTTATTTGCACCAACATTTCCCTGTCTCCCCTGCCTCAACGCAACTCTCTGCTGTAAGGCAATCACACTGTTCTAATTTTTTCCACTGTGAATTAATTTTGCCTGTTCTGGAATCATATGCAAAGTCCCTTTCAGCACATTTGACATTCATCCGTGATGTGTGAGTTGCTAGTTGCTTCCTTCCTTTTTTCTCGAGTCGGTGTTTCACTCTGTCGCCTAGGCTGGAGTGTCGTGGCACGCTCCTGGCCACCGCAGCCTCGACCTGCTGGGCTCCGGCTATCCTTCCGCCTCAGCCTTCCAAGTAGCCGGAATTACAGGCATGCACTGCCACGCCCGGCTAATTTTTGCTTTATTGTAGAGACTAGGTCTCGCCAAGTTCCCCAGGCTGGTCTTGAACCCTCAGGCTCAGGCAATCCTCTCCCCTCGGCCTCCCAAAATGCTGGGATTATAGGCTGAGCCACCAAACCCGGCCTCCTTTCTTTTTAAATTACCATTGTATAAATATACCACAATTGGTTTATCCATTGTCCTATTGCTAGACTCTTGAATTGTATCCAGTTTTTGGCTATTATGAGTAAAGCTACTAGGTACATTCTTGCACAGTTTTCTTTTTAAATGGAAACTTGTTTTTCTTTCTCTTGGGCAAATATACAGGAATAGAATTGCTGGGTTATTAATTTTATATGAAATTGTCAGGTTATTTCCCAAGTGGTTGTAACATTTTACACTTTAACTCGATGTATTAGAACTTTGGTTGTTCCACATTCTAACCAACAGTTGGTGTCATCAGCCTTCATTTTAGCCATTCTGGTAGATGAGTAGTATTATCTCATTGTGACTTTAATTAAATTTCCCTGATAAGTAATTATGTTGCACTTCTTTTATGTGCTTGTTAGCTATTCATATATTTCCTTTTGTTAGGTATCTGTTTAAATCTTTGGCTCACTTTTTGGGTGAGGAATGTTTCTTTTTATTGGGTTATAAGAGTTCTTTAAACATTCTGAATGCTTTGACACACACACACACACACACACACACACACGATCTCTCAGTCTTTCTCCTAACTATTAATTTTCCTGCTGGGATGTTTTGATGAACAGAAGTTTTTCGTTTTGATAAAACCTAGTTTGTCAGTTTTTCTTTGTTGTTATTGCTTTCTGCCTCCTAAAAAATCTTTGCTTGCCTCCAAGACATGAAGATATTCTCTTATTCTAAAAGTGTTATGGTTTTAGCTGTAGATCTATGGTCCACTTCAAATTAGTTTTTGTGTATAGCTGAGATAGTGGCTAAGATTCTTAGCCTGAGTGTGGTGGCTTATGCCTGTAATCCCAGCACTTCGGGAGGCTGAGGCAAGAGGGTTGCCTGAGTCCAGGAGTTCACGACAAGCCTGGGCAACATGGCAAGACTTCTTCTCTACAATAAATCAAAAAATTAGCCTAGCGTGGTGGCACGTGCCTGTAGCTTCAGCTACTTGGAAGGATGAGGTGGAAGGCTCTCCTGAGCCCAGCAGGTGCTTAAGATACAGATATTCAGCCGCTTCAGCACCATTTGGTGAAGAATTTTTCTTTCTCCCATTGTGTCTCTTTAATGCCTTTGTCAATAATTACATGATTTAAATTCCATACCTATTTTGGGGTTCTCTGATTTGTTTGTTGATCTACTTGACAATTCTGTTGCTGTACAACATTATCTTGAGTATTGTGGTTTTGTAGTATTAAAGCCAAGAGTGTAAATGGCTCTGTGTGATATTTTCAAGACTGCTTTGGATGTTCTCAACACATTTCATATATGGATCCATAGATTATATTTTGTGAGCACACTGGAATT
Organism: Tarsius wallacei; assembly: GCA_963574415.1. Classification (NCBI taxonomy): domain Eukaryota; kingdom Metazoa; phylum Chordata; class Mammalia; order Primates; family Tarsiidae; genus Tarsius; species Tarsius wallacei. Next base: position 1,818 of record CAUYQG010071680.1, on the reverse strand, counting down.
AAACTAGAGATTAATAACAGATAAATAACATAATCTACAAATGTTTAGAAATTAAGCGACACTTTGGAATAATGTGTTGTTCAATCACAGTAGAAATTGAAAATATTTTGAACTGAAGATAGTGAATTTTTGACATAACTTATGTGATTCAGTTAATGTGCTTAAAGGGACATTTATAGTTCTACAATGCGTATTTCAGAAAATGAAGATTGAAGAATCAATGATCCAGGCTTAGATCTTAAGGAATTAGAAAAAGAACAGGAAAACAAACTGCAGAAAATGGGAGGAATTACTAAATATGAGAGCAGGGATTAATAAAAGATATCAGTCATACAATAAAAAAATTAACAAAGTAATTAATACTTTAATGACATAGCAAGACTGATCAAGAAAGAAAGACAAGTTATCAATAATATCAGGAATGAAAAAGGGGACATCACTATTCAGACAATAAAAGTGAAAATTATGAACTTCTTATCAGTAAATTTGACAATATCGATGAAATGGATGAAGTCTTAGCAAGCTTCTTCTGTAATGGCCTAGATAATAAATGTTTTGGGCTTTCTAGACCATACATTCACATCTACTCAGCCCTGCCACTGTAGCACAAAAGCATACATGCATAATATACTCGTATAATGGATAGATGTGGGTGTGTCCCAGTATAGCTTTATTTGCAAATACAGACAGCCAGAAGCCATAGTTTGCTGACTGTTGAAACAGACAAGTGCTATAGGGGAGAAAAAGGACTGGCACAAGAAAAAATAGAAAAGACATTACTATATCAAAGAAATTGTATCCATAAATGAAAACCTTTGTCACAAAGATGACTCCAGGCTCACGTGATTTCACCGATAAATTCTTCCAAATGATAAATACCAATCTTACAAAATCTCTATTAGAAAATAGAAAAAGAGAAATGCTTGGAAGGACATGTTGGAGAGATATTGGTTAAAGGTACGAAATTTTAGGAGAAATAAGCTGGAAAGATCTATTGTACAATGTTGTGGTTATTAGTTCATAGCAACATGTATCTGAAAATTACTAAGAGTAGATTTTAAATGCTCAGTGGTAGCTTTATAATGTATCAACTTGTCTAGACTGAATTACATTTTCCAGAATTTCCTTCTCTTTATCTGTATAGTTTTTAAAAAATATTTATTTTTATTGTTAAGATGTGGGGTACAATTCAGGGTTAAATATACAAATGGTCATTATGTAGGTATACTTGTTAATGAGGCGTGCCCTCCTTTCCTCTCCTGGCAGTTTCCCACTACTGCCAATCCCTTTCTTATAGTATTATGACAATTGTTCGAGGTTCGCTTATGAATAAGAACATGTGGTACTCAGTTCTTAGTTTCCGTGATAGAACACTCAGTATTATAGACTGTTAAGTCCATCCAAATTGCAGTGAAGTTCATAATTTTGTCCTTCTTTATGGATGCATAATATTTCATCATGTATACATAGCACATTTTTTTATCCAGTCCTCTTTCAATGGTTGGTTCCTTGTTTTTGCTACTGTAAATAATGCTGCAATAAACATGCATGTGCAGGTATCTTTTTCATAGAGTGATTTGAGTTCTTCCAGGTATATTCCCAGTAGGGGGATTGCGGGGTCAAATGGAAGGTTGGTTTTTTGATCTTTTAGGAATCACCAAACTGTTTTCCACAGAGGTTGTACTAATTTACACACCCACCAATAGTGTAGAAATGTTGCCTATTCCCCGCATCCTCTCCAGCATCTGTTGTTTTTTGAGTTATTGATGATGGCCATCCTGACTGGGGTTAGGTGGTATCTCAGTGTGGTTTTAATTT
>CAUYQG010071679.1:0-22294 GCA_963574415.1 Tarsius wallacei | reverse complement strand
TTTTTTTTTTTTTGAGTTGGAGTCTCACTCTGTCACCCAGACTGGAGTGCAGTGGCCGCTCCCGGCCACCGCAGCCTCGACCTGCTGGGCTCCGGTGATCCTTCCGCCTCAGCCTTCCGAGTAGCTGGAACTACAGGCATGCGCTACCACACCCAGCTAATTTTTTTTTGATTTATTGTGGAGATGAGGTCTCGCCTGCCCAGGCGGGTCTCGAACCCGCGGGCTCAGGCAATCCACTCACCTCAGCCTCCCAAAGGCGCGGGATTACAGGCTGAGCCACTGAGCCCGGCTTGATCTCTTTTAATGTTAACGCTGGTCAGTTGTGCTTAAAGTCCAAAAGGGAGGGAGTAGAACTGTTCCAGTAGAACTGGACCAGCTGCTTTCAATCAGAAATGAGAGGTGGAGGGTTGGGAGAAAATGGTTTATTCTATAACCAGGGTAACAGGGAACAAGCCCACATCCCTGTTGGAACTTGTTCAAAGAGATATACTTTATTTCCAGTATTTATAATCAAACATTTTTTCTTATCTAGCTTAATTAACAGAACCTTTGTATAACAAGACCATTACTCAGAGTTTTAGCTGATCTTCCTTTTCCTGTGACCACTGATACATACTAGTGTTCAGATAACATGTGAAACAACAGGCTGGTTTTTTTTCACTTATCTCATTTTCTTGAGGTCACAATCCCTTCCAAAATAATACGCACTTCCTGTTCTTTAAGATTTATTACTCATAAAACAATAAGTGTGTAATGTACTATACCTGACTAATGATTAAAGTAAAAGGTTTAAGCTTTTAAAATTACATGGGAGAGGTGGTGTACACTCAAAAGGTTAATTAACATTCCTAAGAATCTAAAGATTTCAACAGAGTCCCAGATATTTGACTTCTGAAGGAGTTTGGAAACTTATGTAAATTTCAGCTGCTTCTTCAAAGTACACTCAGCCCCTCGGTGCTCTGTAAGTATCTGCTGGGCTGGCACCAGGCTTCTTCACAAACCAGCAGTTTTACTAGATAAGATCAGCCTGTAAGCAGGTTTAGAGATTTTTTTTTTCTTTTGAGTTGGTGTCTCACTCTGTCGCCCAGTCTGAAGTGCAGTGGCACACTCACGGACACCCCAGCATTGACCTGCTGGACTCAGGCGATCCTTCCACCTCAGCCTTCCAAGTAGCTGGAACTACAGGTATGTGCTACCACACCCGGTTAATTTTTTTATTTATTGTGGAGATGAGGTCTCCTAAGTTGCCCAGGCTGTTCCTGAACCCATGGGCTCAGGCAATCCCCTCACCTCAGCCTCCCAAAGTGAATACATTAGTTTGGCCCCAAAGCGCTGGACATCTTGAAGGATAGGGGGAGCACTTACAGGCCATAGGTGGCAATCCCCTCACCTCAGCCTCCCAAAGTGCTGGGATTACAAATTTAAACCACCATGCCCAGCCAACAGGTTTAGAGATCTTAAACAAAGGAAGGGAGGAGGGAGGGGCATAACATCCCAAGGGAGGTGCAAAGTGGTGAGAGAGAAAAATGTGCACTTTTAAATCTAAGTAGCCTTACTGTTTAGCTTGATCAATCATTGTAGAATAAAGAAAGCAAACTAGTTTTATTATTCTATTAAGAACTACTCTTTTCATAAACAAGTACCCCTTGGTTTCAGCCTGTAACATAACAAGGCAGTGTCCAATCTCCTGTCATGGTCAGAAATTCAGTTTTTTTCAGGTTTCTCTGGGGTCCCCTCGGCCAAGAGGGGCTCTGTTCAGTCAGTTGTGTGACTTAGGATTTTATTTTTAGTTTAGACATCGTTATGTGTACACCACATTGTGTTTATTCGTTCACTGGTCAGTGAACTTTGGGTTGTTTCTACCTCTTGGGTATTGTAAATACTGCTGCTGTGAAATGAGTTCTTTTCATTTTTTAAAAGAAATGGAAAAAAGCATTTTACTGCAAAATCCATGATCTGCACAGCACGGAGAAGTGGAAAGATCCTGACTAACAAGTTGGGCGCCATCTGCTGGAGCCCCAGTTTTCCCACACCTGGGGTCCACCAGCTCCTTTCTGCCCTCACCCTTCACCTTTCTGGAGACCTCTCCAGACTCTGGGTCTCCTGAACCCAAGGTTCATCCCGCTCCTCATCTCACACGTCCTACTAAGGTTCCCTCCCTCTCCCTGGTTCCACTCTCCCAAGCCCTGGCACAGGGTTTCTGGGGGTGGGAGGACAGCCTCTTGGGCTGGTGGTCTTGGTCTTGGATTTTGAAAGCCAGATGTGGGAAGGAGACAGCTAGACGTAACAAAATGAGCTTTAGGGCCAACTCTCCAAATGTGGGGGAAAGATACCCACCCAGTCCTGCTCCAAGGGCAAGTCTGAACAGTGGTGTCTGTTGGCTGTTTTACCAGGCAATCACCCAAGGTAATCTCCAAATCTCAGCTGAACCAGAAAATGGTCTAGGCTCCTGGTCCTCCTGGAGTCACAGGAATGCTAATCTCTCTCAGCTGAGCCCTGGGTTGCTGACTTCTTCATTCTGAACATTCCAGACATTCCTGTTTGGTTTACACTCACTGTCTGGTCCCCACCTTCCCACCACACCCAAGGCCCCCTACTCCCACCCCCCTGCTTGGCCATCTCTGGCCCTTTTCATTCTTCAGGGCTTAAACTGCTCTGCCTTTCTACAGAGTTTGCTGGTCTTCCCCTCACCTCCACCCCAGACAGAAGTCATTGCCTCCCCGACCCTGTGCCCCCACAAACACCCTTGCAGTAAATCTTTGCACTGCAGTAATTCACCTTTGCTCCTACCAGCCTTTGTGGTCCTTGGAGGTGGGATCTGGGGCCCACTCCCTTTCATGGAGTGGCTGCTTAATAAGGATTGATGGATGGATGTGTGGGTGGGTAGAAAAAATGAGAGAATAAGAGAAAAGACGGTCACTAGTACTGAGTCTTCAGAAGATGCATGCCAATGTGGTCTTGTCATTTGCTTCTCAGATAAAGTCATGATTTTTTGGCAGTGCTCCTCCAAAATAGAATTGTTATTAGCAAAAAGACTATCCAGCCAATCCATTCATTTAAATACTTTGGTATGGGACAGTTGACCGGTCTATAGCAAACCATGGTTTTCCAAATGAGACTGGCACAGAGCAGGGCAATGTGACCTAAAAGCCTGCCCAGTGTGAGGTCCATGTGGACCTAGCAGGCTTCTGAGATCCTGATCCTGGCCCTGAATGAATTCACATCCCTGCTTTGGGGCAGGACAGTCCTGAGTTCTGGGGAGGTCTGAGGCTGGAAGGCACAGAGAGCTGAGCAGACCTTGAGTTTCCATGTGAATCAATTGCCCCTGCTGAGGAACACATCCAGGTCTATTTTTTCTGAACTTTTTAGTGCTTCCTGACACCAGCCCCGCAGGCATCAATCGAGGGCTGGGGAGGCTAGGCACAAACAGATTGGATGATGCCCTCTGTGTGTGGCTTTGCATGTGGGGGTCCTGGTGTATTTCCTCTCCGATGCTGCTCAGCTCAATTGGTAGTGACTGTTTGGATGCTATATTGAGAGGGATTCTGAGGCCTCAATGAGGCTTCGCAGAAGGAGCGTGGAGATTAATTGGTCATGTCCAGGGAAGAGAGGGAAGAGTAAGGCCCAGGAGCCGTAGGAGCTGCCACCCCTGGTTTTATTACTGACCAAGCATAAGCTTTGGAATGTGGATGGTTGAGATTGAATTCCACTCTGCTCTCTGCTGTACTTCAGCTTGTTCACCTTTGAAAGGGATGTATGTACATCAGGGTATGGGTTCAGCTGCTGTAACAAAAAGTTTCAAAGTACAGCGGCCTAAAACAAATTAGAAACTTCACTCTTTCTCACATTAAAGGGCCCCAGGGTAGGTGAGCAGCTCTGAGCTGGTGGGCACTCCTTCCTCTCTCAACATGTAGCTTCTGCTCATGGTTGCAAGGTGGCTACTCTAATTTCTTGCCATTTCCCAGGCAGATGGAAAGGGAACTGGACCAGGGGAGTACGTGTCTAGATAGAAAGGTATGCTCGCATCACTTTTCATTTCCCATTGAGGCAGAAGAGTCACTTGGCCACACTGTGACTTGGCTGGGAAATGTGGTTTTGAGCTGGAAACCCACGTGCCTAGCAAACCCTCTCTTGAGCTGAGAGGAAGTGCTGGCATGAGATGTCCCCGGTGCCACAGGGCACCTCCCAGGATGTTTAGGAGAACTGGTGATGACCCATGCCCGCCTCTGGCGCCTGTGGGCCTTCCCCCAGCTCACACAATGCTCCCTTTCCCTGCCCAGGAGCTGGTGAAGATCCTGCACAAGGCTCTGGAGGCTGCCCAGCAGGAGAAGAGGGCGTCCAGCGCGTACCTGGCGGCGGCAGAGGACAAGGACCGGCTGGAGCTGGTGCGGCACAAAGTGCGGCAGATCGCAGAGCTGGGCCGGCGGGTGGAGGCCCTGGAGCAGGAGCGGGAGGGCCTGGCGCACGCAGTGAGCCTGCGGGAGCAGCAGGTGCAGGAGCTGCAGCAGCACGTGCAGCTGCTCATGGACAAGAACCAGGCCAAGCAGCAAGTCATCTGCAAGCTCTCGGAGAAGGTCACCCAGGACTTCACGCATCCCCATGACCAACCCCCTGCACCCCTCAATGCTGCCGACAGGGACTTCCTGAGCCAGCAGGAGAGGATAGAGAACCTGAAGGTAGGGGCCCTCCCTCTAGGGCCTGTGACCCTCTCCCTGGGCCCTGGGCAGGGTGTGCTCGTGACCCTGAGGGCTTTCCAGATGGAGCAGGGTTGACCCTTCATACTGGAATATTCACATGGGAAATACAAGGGGGCCCCCCAAAAAAACCAGAATTATCTTTTGGAGGGTGGGTGCCTTGTAGTATAGGCTTCCCCTGCTAGGATAGGAACCCATCGGCATCAGTATACCGGCTAGCATTGTTATGAGAGGCTGTGTTTGGCCTCAGTGAATTTTTTTTTGGAGAGTCTCTCAATGCATTTGCCCATTTCATGATGATTGATTTATGAGCACAACCTGTCCGCACCATCTGAGTGTTCAGCAGTTTTTGACAAAAAACACATGACCCTCATGACCCACCCTCCCTATTCACCCAGTCTCGCCCAAAGTGACTTTTTTTGTTTCCCTGGATGAAAAAAGTCCTCAAAGGGAAATGTTTTGCCGATGTGGAAGAGGTGAAACAAAAAATGGTGGAAACACTAAAAGGCATCAAAATTGATGAGTTCAAAAGCTATCTTGAGCAGTGGGAAAAGGGCCTCAACAGGTGTATTGCAGCAAGTGAAGAGTACTTTGAAGGTGACTGGAGTTTAAACATGTAAGAATAAATACATAATTTTAGATTAGCTGGGCTCGGTGTCATGTAGTTACAGCTACTTGGAAGGCTGAGGCAAAAGGATCACCGGAGCCCAGCAGGTCAAGGCTGCGGTGGCCAGGAGTGTGCCACTACACTCCAGCCTGGGTGACAGAGTGAGACTCTGACTCAAAAAAAAAGAAAAAGAAATACATAATTTTTTAATAAATAAGTTTCAGGTTTTTTGGGTCCCCCTTGTAGATATTGATGGAAATGTTGCTCTACGCTTCCTTGCTTTCCTCACCAGAAGGCCAGTACATTTCACCTTTTCCTGATGTCCTGGGCTGCTGAAAAGTGCAGGTGTCTCTAGATTATCAAATGAGAGATGAAAGAGCCAAGACCATCTGGGTCTGGGGCCTGGCCCAGTCAGCCTCTTTTAATGCCACCCTGGTGCCCCTGGGAGCCCCAAGGTGAAGGTGGCCTCCCCCGGCGGTTCTGCACAGCATGGGTGACCCACGACTGGCTGTGGCTTGCTCATGGTATAGCAACCATCGCTGCTCCCATTTACAGAATGTATGGAATGTTTACTGCATGCCCGGCATCGTCCTCGGTGCCCCACTCACATCACATTTATTTCTCGCACTAGCCCTGTGAATGCTGAGGCTGAGAAGGCCTAAGGAGGTGCCCAGGGTCGTGTGCTGAAGAAGTGGGGGAGCTAGAAGTGGGTGGGAGCTCACGTCTGCTGATTCTGCTGCCTCTTCTGGCGACTGCCACCATCCCTGCCTACCTTTCCCTCTTCTTTTCTCCCTGTCTCTCCCCAGGTTGTCCCACCTCCTGAGGAACAGTGGTGCCCCAGGGAGCCCGAACTTATTATCCCCATTGTATTTGAGCTGTGTTGCTTGCCATGGGCTGCAGCCTCCTCTCTAGAGAGTTGTGACAGGAGCCATCCCACCGAGAGAGGGCGCGCATAGCCCCCACTGTCCCTCGAGGAAGCCATGTAAACCAAGACAGGTCCTGCTCCAAACCTTGCCACTCAGTCACACATGTATAGTCGTGCCGCATCACAACATTTCAGTCAACAGCAGTGGTCCCATGAAATTATAATAGAGTTGAAAAATTCCTATGGCCTAGTGACGTAGCCTTTGTAACATCTTGGCACGACTCATTACCTTTCCTATGTTTAGACACACTGTGTTGCATTTCCCTTTCATATTCAGTACGGTAACATGTTATATAGGCTTATAACCTCGGAGCGATAGGCTCTACCGTCTAGCCTAGGTGTGTAGTAGACACCTAGTATGTAAGTTCACTCTAGGATGTTCACACAACACCAGGATCACCTGATGGTGCAGTTCTCAGACCCTTGAGCAACACATGACTATACATATGTACCTGCGACCTCATGCAGGTCATCGCATGCTACTGTATCAAGGACCTGCCAGGTGAGGGAGGTGGAGAAAGAAAAGGAAAAATACATCAGGAGGCTTTTAAAAGAAACTCTCCTTGGGCAGGATTGCACAGTGGCCACTGCCCAGGCTTTGGAGTCAGTCAGACCTGTGTTTAAATCCTGGCTCTGCCTCGCACTAGCTGTATGTCCTTAGGCAAGTGATCTCTCCTCTGTTTAAGTTGGGCCAACCAATCCTGCCTCAAAGAGTTGTTAGATACAGGAAGAGGATGTGAACCCAGATTCCTTTTCCTTTCTTAAAGCAAAGCCTGAAAAACCACATAACCTGTCCTTGAGTCTTTTCCCTTATTTAGTCTGAAATCAGAGATTATTTTGGATTAAAGCAAAGCAAAATCTTTCAAACGCAGTTGCAATGTGATTGTTAGAAAGCCATCAGTCCTCCACACTGCAGTTAAAATTGCTTCCATCGCTTTCCTACCCTGCCCTACCCCTGGCTAAGTGACTTTCTCTTCACCTTCTGAAATCCCCCGTTCAAGCCCCAATAAAAGGCACAGAGGGCAGAGAAGTAGATCAGCTGGATGGCTCCAGACTGCCTGGGACTTGACTGTAATCATGGACTCACCTAAGAGACGGACTGTGTCCCTGAATTTGCATGTTCTGGAATTTACTTTATCAACAAGACCAAATATGAGGAGACTCTGGGTATGTGATTCACATTAACTGCATTTGCAGTTGATCCTCAAAGGCCCAGTGTTTTCTGCTTTAGAGAGTTGCATGTACCTAGAGTTTGTCTTCTTTAGCTTTTAGAATACCCTTCAAAGATCCATTGTTTTTAATTTGGGGACAGAGAGTGTTCACGTGTCCTGCTTGCCCTGTGATTGAGGACTCCCAGCTGTAGGGAAATGCCCGCTTGTTACTGAGACTGACCAGGCAGGTCCCAGCAGTGTCCTGTGAGAATAGGATCACTGAGTTCTTGAATATCAGAGCTGGAAAGACTCATAAATCTCGTCTGCCCCCTCATTTTCTGGCAGGGAGAGCCGAGCCAGGCGAGGGGAAGGACTGGTCAGGCAGCACGAGCAGGCATCACAACTGGGTCCCCCACGTCCAGGGCCCTTTCACACTTGAGCACAGGGCCTAGTCCATGGGCATGTCCCAGAGAGAATTCCCAAATTCCTAACCCTTGCAAAGGCAGGCAGGCTGTCTTCTTCCCTGGTCTTCATTCTCCAGTGTTTTCCTCCTTTCGCTCTTATGGTGACTGTCATGTGACTTTTCTCTTTCTGAGGTTTCTCTTTTTCCTCCCTACAGTTCTGAGCCAAGAAGAGCACTCAAGGTAGGGCACCAAGCTGCCCAGTGTGCCTCCCAGACGCCATCCCCCCACCATGGCTGCCCTGGGGCTGGAAGCCTTAGAAATACCTGTGAGTGACTGGACATGGTGGCTCACGCATGTCATCCCAGCACTTTGGAAGGCCAAGGCAGGAGAATCAGTTGAGGCTAGGAGTTCAAGGCCAGCCTAAGTAGCATAGCGAGACTCTGCCTCTACGAAGAATTTAAAAATTGGCTAGGTGTGGTGGCACACACCTGCAATTCCAGCTACTCGGGAGCTTGAGGCAGGAGGATCTCTTAGCCCAGAAAGTGGAGGCTGCAGTGAGCTATGGTGGCACCGCTGCACTCTCACCTGGGTGACAGAGTAAGACCCTGATTCTAAAAAGAAAAAAAAAAAACAATGAAATACCTGTGAGCAACTTCTAGGCCGGGGATAAGGAAGGGGTGGCATCAAGGAGCAGGCCCCAGCGGTGCTGTCGTGTGGGCCCCAGCACTGGAGTTGGGCCTGCTCTCACTCAACAGTGTTTCCTGAGCACCTGCTACGGTTGAAACACCTGGACTTGGTCCTAGCTGTCTCTGACCCAGGCTCTTTCTTCTGGAACTGCGGGCAACTTACCTTCTCTGTGCTTGTTTCCTTATTGTCAAATGGGAATTCTAGTACTTGAATATTTATCCCACAACATTATGGCAAAGATTAAACAGAACAATGGATATGGGGGGGCACACAGTAGGACCTCAGGTCATGGCAGTTCCTTTCCTCCCGTGCCTGGGGGCTTGTCGAGTAGGACCACCCTCAGCTGCCCAAGGGGAAGCAGGCTGGGGACAGGAGCTCTGGAGTTGCTGGAGAACTCGGTGAGGGAGAAGGCACATTACATTGCCTCATGCCAGCCACCTTTCTGAGCCTTTTACACATATTCACTAACTGAATTCTCCAGCAACTCCATGTGCTGTTATTATCCCCATTTTCCAGATGAGAGGACAAGGTACAGAAAGCATAAGTAACCTGTCCAGGGACCCAGTGTGAAGACAGGACTGATGGCCAGGGAGTGTGCCCACAGCATCTGTGCCCCGATCACAGGCGGCGCCAGCACACGGGCACTGCTGGCATCGTCCATGTGTTAGGATGCCGCCTGCGGGTAGGAGAGGTCACAGAGCCTGCGTGCCTGCAGCCAGGAGACCGAAGGATAGCTAAGAAGGGCAGAGACTAGAGCAGGGATGTCCAGGCGGATTCCAGCTGCGGGGGAGCTGAGGCAGTGCCTGGCAGGGGCGCAGTGGGTCAGGCATTAGGGTCAGATCGCCCAGCTCCACACTCCGCCTTATACTGGCTGTGGGGCTTGGGTAAGTGACTTACCCCTTCAGAGCCTCTGACCTCAGCTGTGGGATTGGGAGTAATGAAGGAGCATTCCTTCTAGGGCTGCTGGGAGGATGAGACAAGAGGGTGTGCTCAGCATGGTGTGGTGATGGGGTGATGCAGGGGATCTACACAACCTCTCCGATGTAGATGTTTTCTACATCTCCAGAGGCTGAAATGTAAGACTCATGGGAGCAAGGAGTGGTCTAGAAAGCCCTGATGCTCACAGAAAGTCCGTCCTGGTACCACAAACAGGAAGATTCTCACCAGTCCCACCATCCCTGCTATAAAAGGATAGGAAATGGAGGTCCTGGAGGGGAGACAGATGGAAGCTTGCCCAGAGTGCAACTAGCATACACAGGTGCATTTCCCAAAGGCAGGGAGCCTGGATCTTGATCTGGGTCAGAGACAGGGCTGGAGAGGAAGAGGAAGACTGGCCAAGGGGTGGGAACTGCCTGGGTCCCACCAGAGAGCAGAGAGCAGACTCCATGGCAGCATAGCCTTCAGCCCAGGCCCAGCATGGGAAAGGGAAGAACAGGTGGCCAGCCGGGGACACCACCGAGAGCTCCGGTGCAGTGGTGAGAGGCCGCGTGGTGAAGGCTGCCTGGGCCATTTATTTTCAGCTGTGGGAGCCCTGAGAGGCGGCCCCAGCGTGTCGGTGTCTGGGCCGAGGGCAGCAGACCCTGAGCCTGTGCCAGAGCTTTGGGGCTGGGAGGACCTTGGAGACCACCTTGGCCAAAGTGAATGCCCGCCCAGAGAGGGCCGGGGCCACCTGTGGGTCGTGTGCATATGACCCGTCCCCTGGGGATGAAGCACCCCCGGTTATTTCCAGATAAATAGGGCCTGTCTGGGTCACCCCTACCGCAGCATCTCTCACACTCACCTCCAGCCCAGTGCAGTCCCTGAGAGGGAGAGAGGGGAGTTGAGTTTCAGCCAGTAAATACTCTAGAATTGTCAGGCCTAGCTGTGAGCATGTGTTATGCGACTCAGTGGCTTCTGTGGTGTCCATCCCAGTAGAATAAAGACTGAGGGCCACTACTGTAGCTGATCCTTCTCTGAGTCTCAGGTCCCTGCTTGAACCTTCCCAGCATTTGTCTATTTCTTCTTGTATGCCCCAGCAACAGGAAGCTCACTCCCTCCACTGGGCAACGTGCAAAGGGAAAACGCAGAGGTGTTCATTGCAGCATTATTCATAATGAAAAACTGACTGCAAACACCCAGGGCTCAGATTTTTTTAAAAAAGGAAAAGGATTATAAGTAAATTATAGTAAATTCACCAAATAGAATCATCATCAGACATTAGAAATGATTATTGGGAAGCTTATGTAGCAACACAGAAATGTATTTACAAAGTAACGCTGAGTAAAAAAAGTTTTATATAGTATAATTATAAATAGACAATAAAATGTGTTGATTTTTAAAACAAAGAGCACTTGAGCACTTGTTATGTTTTGGTCCCTGTACTTAGTGTTATCACACTTATCTCAGTTTAGTCTCCCAGTTGCCCAGTGGGGTAGTTGGTAATTGTCCCTTTTATGGATGAGGAAACAGAGGGTCAGAGTGGGTCAGTAACCTGCCTGAGGCCTCCAAGCTAGGACATCAAAGCCAGGGATTAAATTCAGGACTATCACTCTCTCTACCACATCGTGCTGGCATCAAGAATAGAGAAAGGGGCTATGGGTAATTTTTTTTTCTTTCATTCTTGCTTTTCAGTTGCCATTATTGGGAATTTCTAAAGAAAGGAAGCTTTGGCAGCTTGTTTGAGGGTTTTACTTCCCAGGACCGGGGAGATGTTTATGGTCCAACTCATAAAATGCTTTGCTCTCTTCTCCAGGATGACATGGAAGCTTACCGGACCCAGAACTGCTTCCTCAACTCTGAGATCCACCAGGTCACAAAGATCTGGAGAAAGGTGGCCGAGAAGGAGAAGACCCTCTTGACGAAGGTATGAGTGGGAGCCCTGTTCTGCCATCTCCATTCCTGGCCACTCTTCTGGTCTTCACACCCACTTTACCCTCCTTACCTGTCTGCTCTCCCTCTGGACTGACCCCTTACAAGCCAGTGTCAGTGTCTTTTCCCAGGCCCCCATGGTCTGGCTGATTGAATCACCTGTTTAGCAGTACCCACTGGGCAGCTGTGGTGCTGGACCATTGAGACCAGTGAGCCCAGTGCCTGCCCCTAAGGAGGGCACAGACTAGTGAGGGAGTTGAACACAATCAAGATGCAGTTGGAGGCCGGGTGTGGTGGCTCATGCCTGTAGTCCCAGCTACTCAGGAGGCTGTGGTGGGAGATCGCCTGAGCCCTGGAGTTTGAGGCTACAGTGAGCCATGATTCTGCCACTACATTGGACAATAGAGTGAGACCCTGACTTTAAAAAAAAAAAAGATGCAACTGAGCTCGTGGGGCCCAAAGGAAAGAGAGTCAGGGAGGACTTCCTGGAGGAGGTAAGTTCATGTTATCCAGGAAAACAGTGGAGGAAAGTCTTCCAGGCAAAGAGTCAGTCCAGCTTGAATAAGTAGAAACACGAAGTTCAAGGCAAGGGGGGTTCCAGGGAAGTGTCCCAGCAAGGGAAGAGGGTACATGCAGGCCATCAAGTGGGAGGGACGTGGTATGTGAGAGGAGCAGAAAGAGCCACGGACAGGAGAAGAGGGCACAGGGCAGTGCCTCCCAGGTACCATGTGGCCAGAGCACCTGCAGAGAGCTCACCCCGTGCCAAGCACCTGGCAAGGGCTTTGCACACATCAGCCCATCTGATTCTCCCCAGAATCCTAATGCTATAGGCCATACAGCTAGCAGAGATGGAGTCAGGATGGCAATGTAGGCCGCATAAAAGCCTGTACTGTCCCTACACATCCCTCATCTTTTTCTTCTGAACCAGCTTCAACCTGGGCCGGGACTGCTCTTCCTTGCCTTGCTGCAAACCTTGTATTTTGGGTCCATCTCCCTTCCCAAATAAGGAGGTTCATGAGCTGGGAGGGGGCAGATGAGAGCTAGAAGGCCTGTGCTGCTCAGGCCTCTAGGGAGGCCCAGGCTCATCCAGGTGGCCTGACCAGCCCCACCCTTCTTGCAGTGTGCCTACCTCCAAGCCAGGAACTGCCAGGTGGAAAGCAAGTACCTGGCGGGCCTGCGGAGGCTGCAGGAGGCCGTGGGAGACGAGGCCAGCGAGTGCACGGAGCTGCTGAGGCAGCTGGTCCAGGAGGCGCTGCAGTGGGAGGCGGGTGAGGCCACCGACAGCGTGGAGCTGAGCCCCATCAGGTAAGCCTGGTGGCAGGCCCGGCCTGTGTGACCTGGGGACCCTGCCCCATATGTCCTCTGACAGGGGACCACGTGTGAGCCCAGCACCTGTTCTGCCTCTGGGTCAGACCCGGGAGCACATGGCTGCAGCCGGGGCAGCGCAGGCTTAGCGGGGGCAGCCCCCTCACCGTGGCCATATAGTGTTGTGTGGGTGCTTCTGCCAGAGCCCTTTTCACTTCTGGCCACCTCCCAGGCGCATTTGTCAGGGCAGTGGGGGAGATGAACCGGCCATCTCCTCTGCACTACGCCCTCCTAAACACACTGGACGTGGGCACTTAGAGCAGAAAGGCATGTGGCTGTACTGGAAGGCCCCTGCAGGCTGGTGTCAAGTGGCAGGAGCCCCGGCCTTAGAGCCAGTTGAGGCTCTCACTATGTGACCTTGAACAGGTCCCTTTACCTCTCTGAGCTGCATACTCAGCCTCTTTGATGTGGGCTAAGCCCCCTACTTTGCAGGGTCATTAGGATTGAGTGAGACAGCATGTGTGGGGCATGTGGTGGGCGGTGAAATGCCGGGTAGATGAAGGGCCATCTGGAGTGGGTCCCCAGCTCACCCCGCACCTGTTGTTGGTCTGCCTGTTTCCCATCCATCCCTGGGCTTACCTGCCGTGGAGAGTGGGGTTGTGGACTCCCTGGGCCTGAGGCCGCATGGGTAGCAAGAGGGTCCTTTATGTTGGCGGCATGAGTGAGAAAATGTCTCTTGAGCACTTATATGTACCAGGCTCTGCCTAGGCCCTAGCAGCTCACGGCAGAGGATCCTGCTGGGTCTTCAAGAGGCAGAGCAGGGGTTCCTCTACCCAGTATACAGCTGGGCAAACTGAGCTTGGGAGAACTGGAGGGGCCTGCCTAGAGCTGCACGGCTGACCCTCAGTGAGGGCAGGGGAGGGCAGGAGCCTGGCCCAGGCCACCCGCCCCCCTTCCCCTTGCCCAGGGAAGGGCTCTCACGTGGACTTTGCCGGCAGTGAGTATGATGAATACGGCTTCCTGACGGTGCCCGACTACGAGGTGGAAGACCTGAAGCTGCTGGCCAAGATCCAGGCGCTGGAGGTGCGCTCCCACCACCTGCTGGCCCTCGAGGCCGTGGAGCGGCCGCTGCGGGAGCGCTGGGCTGCCCTGGGCGAGCTGGCACCCTCGGCTGAGCTCAAGCAGCTGCTGCGGGCGGGGGTGCCCCGCGAACACCGGCCGCGTGTCTGGAGGTGGCTGGTCCACCTCCGCGTCCAGCGCCTGCGCACTCCTGGCTGCTACCAGGAGCTGCTGAGCCGGGGCCAGGCCTGCGAGCACCCCGCCGCCCGCCAGATCGAGCTGGACCTGAACCGGACCTTCCCCAACAACAAGCACTTCACGTGTCCCACCTCCAGCTTCCCCAACAAGCTCCGCCGCGTGCTGCTGGCCTTCTCCTGGCAGAACCCTGCCATCGGCTACTGCCAGGGTCTGAACAGGTGAGCCCTGGGGCCCCGCGGGAGCCCCGCTCTGCCTCGCGGGAGGCTCCCGTGAACCGGAGACTTGAGCCCCGGAGGCTCCTCCCCCGAGGGGAAGGCAGGTGAGGGGACACATCCAACACAGACATGGCCAGAGCTCAGGGCGCCTCTTCCCGCCTTCTCCTTGCATTTGTGCTCGGGAGGTGCGACTCACGTAGAAAGCACCTGGCCCGCCTCACATGGCAGGACTGCTGGGGTCAGAGATCATTTTTTGCTGTAAATGAAGCTCTCCCAGAGGACCCGAGGAAAAGGGAGTTTGTACACGATGAGGGAGAGCTCACAGAGGCCAGGGGAAAAGAGCTTAAGGCCAAATAGCTGTTGGAAGCCGAGGCAGCCGCTCTCTCTAGAGGCCTGCAGCCCTGCACTGCGCAGGGGGCAGCCTTCCTGCCAGAAGGCCACAGCCCTGCACAGCTCTGGGCAGCCCTCCTGCTGTGGCCCTCGCATGCCATCCCCTGAGGCTGCACTGCTCTGTGAGCCCTCCGTGGCTGCATGGTCTTTGGCTTGTCCCTCACTCCACATATCTGATTCATTCTCGGCAGCCCGGCCTCTGCTCGCTCATTCTCTGGACATTCAGGATCCATCAAGGCTGTTAGGGTGGAGAACTCAGCCGCTGAGTCTTGGGCCTTCCAGCATGTCTTCCACCCACCCCCCACCCCATGCACCTAATCCCTCATGTCTGTCCTAAATCCCCGAGAGAAGGAATTTGAATGGCCCAACCAGGAATAATTTCCACTTCTGGTCCACTCAGAACCAGCAGAGAGGAAGGGAGGAGTTGGGGGTAGGGGATGGAGTCACCTGGTTCTTAGGGCTGCTCTCCAGGGCTTTGGGGGGGGACTCTCATGGGTGCCCCCAGTTATCTCAATAGAAGTTGCATGGTCTCGAATATTTCCCAAAGCAAGTTTTGACTCAATTCAATTTATTCCTCTTTCTTCTTTTTTTTACTCAATTTAATTTAAGCACGCATATACTCAAGGAAAATTTACATAAGCCATTCTGCTCTTTTTTCAGAATAGGTGAAGTGTGATATTTATTTAACACAGAATAAACATTTAGAGGGTACTTACACAAAATTGAATGGTTCCAAAGGGTAGATATATTTGATACTCCATTTCCACCTAAACGTGGGTGAAATTGAGCATGTATATGTACAATTACTGGAAATTAAGAGTTAAACTCCAGTCATAATGCCTCTCAGTCTGAACCTCCTTGGAAAATACATTCGGATTTCATGCTGCTTGAAATGTCTGCTGTAGAAATTTCATTCACTCAACAGCCGAGCAAGAGCCTGTGCACTTCACATCTGTTTGAACATGTTAAAATCCAGAAGGAACAAAACTGGCAAAGCCTCTTTCAGAATAGCTGTGAAGGGAGCTGGAAACTATGAGATTAGTATGAATAATAGTTTTTACATTTCATGCAAAGGTCAGGTAGGAAGTAATGCTTAATGAGGGGCTCTTGAATGTCAAGTACTTGACACACCTGATGGCATTTTTTATTTTTTATATCAGTTGAAATCTCACTCTATTGCCCAAGCTGAAGTGCAGTGACATGATCATAGCTCACTGCAGCTTTAACCTCCTGGGCTCAGGCAATCCTTCTGCTTCAACCTCCCCGGTAGCTGGGACTACTGGCTAATTTTTTTATTTTCTGTAGAGATGCGGTCTCGCTATGTTGCCCAAGCTGATTCTGAACTCCTGGGCTCAAGTGATCCTCCCGTCTCAGCCACCCAAAGCACTGGGGTTACAGGTGTGAGCCTCCGCGAATGGCAGCCTGACCACATTTAATCCTCAGTGTCCAGCTGAGACGAGAGGGTCTGAGAGGCTGCGGAACATGCCCTGTACCTCCACACACTTGGTGGCTGAGCCAGCTGCTAACTCTGGATTTTGTCCTCCCAAACCCAGTCCTTCCTATAACCCACTCTCACTCAGAATGGCAGCAGAGGTCTCCTGGAAACCTTTTTTCCTATATAGATGTAACGTTTTTGAGACCTGCTTTTGGAGTTCAATCTGTGCTAAAGGGCAAAATCCCATGGTGGGAGGGGGCCTCGAGATGAGCCTCATAGGAGAGAAGCTTCTCCCCGTGTGGACAGAGGCAGCACGCAGACCAAGAGGGGAGCATAGGAACAACAGAGACCAAGACAGGCAGAACATACCTGGAGGTTGTTTTCTAATAGCTTTCTTTGAATGCTGTTTTTACTTAAATTTGTTATGCAAGCAGAGATAATTGGTATTTATTTACATATTTATACTGTTGCTTAAAATAGAAAGTTATTTGTAATAGCCTGTTCAAATGTGGAAAGAGCCGCATATTCTGAAAGCCCTAAACCCACGTCTTGGCACTTGTCTTGATTGCCATCTAGTGGTGGCCACTAGAACTGCATGTGTGATGCCTCAAGATGACAGGTGACACATCCAGCCGGTTTAGAGATCTAGGTGACAGATATCATGCTAGATGACCTAATGCTAATTTAGAGCAAATATTTTAAAGCCATAGAGCTGCAAAAGTAAGTGCAATGCTTTAAAAGGCATTTGTTCTTTCCCCCATCAACACTGTGCAGCCCTGAATGCCTCAGGTTGGAGTCCAGCTGTAGCCCTGAGAACTTAGCGAGCCCTAGGACCAGCCTCAGAGATCTGACCTTCTAATGTGTGCTGAAGTCTAAACCAATGCTAGTGGCTGACTCCTGGCCTGAGGGCACCCTGCGGCTAGGGGCGTGGGTGGGGTAGGGTGGAGAGAGCACCAGGCTGGACTTTGGGGGTCCTGTCTCCACTTTGCCACCAACTGACTGTGCGATCTTGAGAAAGTCACTTCTGCTTTCTGGGCCTCAGTTTTTCTATTGGTGCAATAGGGACTTTGTCTAGACAAAAGATGATGGGTAGGAAGCTGCTATCTTGTCTTGAGAGTTCTGAGGCAGTCTCCATACTCAGTGGGAAAAAAGTGCCATGATCAATTAGTTATGTCTGCCCTGGGCACAAAGAGAGTGGTGGCTGATGTACTTCACATTTGCTATCCTTAAACTCAATGAACCCTGGAGTTCTCTCCCCCCAGCTCTGAGAGGGCAGAGCCTTCTGTTTCCCAGGAGACCTATAGCTGTTCTCTCTTCATCCACTCAGCTCAGACTCAGGAAGGTTTTATATACATATTTGAGCCATAGTGGGGAAAAATTCCTTCAGAAATCTACTGGGGAAAGGGAAGGGATTTCTTTTTTCTTTTAAGATTTGACCCTTCTTGGCACGATGGCTCACGCCTGCAATCCCAGCATTTTGGGAGGTGGAGGCAGGAGGATTGCCTGAGCCCGGCAGGTTGAGACCATGGTGGCCATGAGCACTCCAGCCTGGACAACAGAATGGGATTCCAACTCAAAAAGAAAAAAAACAAAAAAGATTTGACCCTGTTTCTAAGAACCATGAACCTCAGAAGAAGGCAGAGATCATGAATCCAATACAGTGAGAACCCAGAGAAGCATAAATATCTGGACAGTGAGATGTGCCCCTTACATGCCCTGTAAGTCTGTCAGTCTGAGGCTTCAGGTGCTCTAAAGTGACATCTATCTCCCTAAGGGTACTCCCTATGGGTGTTCCGCCATAGACCTCCATGGGTGTTATGGTACAGAAGGGGTTCCATGGACCACTGGGCAACCCTGGTTGGTTAAGGAGTCGGCCACGCAAGGTTACATTACTGCAGGATTGCTCAGAGGCTGGCCCAGGGTGGTGTGCACCATTAGCCTCCAGCAGGGGCCCAGACTGTGTGGCTTTCCCCAGATGTCTTTGAACCTGGGACCTTGTGTCCACCTAGCACCTTGGGAGACTGGTCCATGGAAGACATTTTGGGAAACGTCTTCTTGGATCAGCCCTGGATGGGAGGGGCCAGGGAAGATGGCAGAGGTAGAGGAAGCAGTACTTCTCCCTGGAAGACTTCCCTGCTCAGCCCTGCAGGGTTTGTTTCTTACCCAAGATCTCCTTAGAGCCTTGTGATAATTCGGGGAGCAGGGGGAATAAAGGATAAAAAGAACGATGTGCATTGAGCACCTGGTGTATGCCAGGCAGTGAGCGGGGCACTGCAGGTCTGTCTTCTCACCCAAATGCCTCATAGCCATGGGGGATAGATAATGTTCATCTCACCGTATAGATCTTTAAATTGAGGCTTTGAGAGGTTCGTGTTCTCGCCAAGGCCTCAAGGCCTGTGAATGTTACCATAAGAATAACTAGCATTCATGAAGAGCTCACTGTGTGACAGGCACTGTGCTGGGCACTGAATTTAACTCTGTCCATCCTCACAACACTCCTGTGGTTGTTTTGAGAAGGCCAAGGCTCATCATTGGACACAGTGGCTCACGCCTGTCATCCCAACACTTTGGGAGGTGGAGGTGAGAGGATTGCCTAGGTCCAGGGGTTCAAGACCAGCCTGGGCAACTTGGCAAGACCTTGTCCCTACAATTAAAAAAAAAAATTAGCCAGGTATGGTGGCGCTTACCTGTGGTTCCAGCTACTTGGAAGGCTGAGGTGGAAGGATTGCCTGAGCCCAGCAGGTTGAGGCTGCGGTGGCCAGGAGTGTGCCACTGCATTCCAGCCTGGGCAACACAGTGAGACTCTGACTCAAAAAAAAAAAGAAGGCCAAGGCTCAGAGAGGTTAAATATCTTGCCCAAGGCTACCCAGGAAGCAGCAAGACCAGGATTCGCACCCAGGCAACCTGATGCCAGAGCCCCTGCCCTGAAGTGATCCTCACAACTCTGGAGATCGCCAGGGCCATCCTCCCCCAGAGAGTGTGTGTCTCACCCCAAGTGCCAGGAGCACCTGCCAAGTTATGAAGTGGGGCTGGACTGGGGTTTGTGTGGAAGGACCTCCCCACTGAGACCAAGGGAGCTGTCTCTGCCACACACTGCCTGGCAGGGCTACAACCTCTGCGATCACTTCAGGCCTCCTTCCTTCCCTCTCCAGGCTGGCAGCCATTGCCCTGCTAGTCCTGGACGAGGAGGAGAGCGCCTTCTGGTGCCTGGTGGCCATCGTGGAGACCATCTTGCCGGCCGATTACTACAGTAAGACACTGACAGCGTCCCAGGTGAGTGGGACCGGGAGGGGACTTGGTAGCCATGCAGGGCAGTGCCCTGCAGCTGTTCATGCAAGCCAGTGACTCTCCAGAAAGCTGGGTATCTCTCAGACCTCCATTGCTCCCTCTGTGTGGTGGGATCGCTTTTGACTGTGTGGGAGGGAAGCCCACCCTAACGACAGCTTCTGTGGAGAATTATCTTCCTCAGATAATGACAAGAGCAAGGCAGTTCCCGCTCCTCGATGCCATCAGGGCTCAGGCTCTTTTTGCCCCCTGCTCTGCCATCCCTGGCCCATCACCTCGTGGTCGCAAGATGGCTGCACCACCTCCAGCACTGCAGCCATGGCCTAGGCTAGAGGAAGCAGAGGTGACCAGCAGAGCTGACTCCCACACCCAGCAATTTCTGCTTATGTCTTACCAGTCAGAACCGTCTCTCCTGGCTGTCCCAGTTGCAAGGCAGGCCGGGATACATGCCATATTTTATTTCCACACCTTAACATCTCTGAAATGACCAATGTAGTGAATTTTTTTTTCATTTTTTTTATTATGGAAAATTCCCCACATTCAAAAAGTAGAGAAAATACTATAATAAACCTCCATGTGTCCGTCACTGGTTTCAATAATTACCAACACAGGGAGGTCCGTGTTTCGTCTGCACTCCCACCCACGCCCCCTGCTTTATCTTGAAGTAAATGCCAGACTTTCAGGCACCATTTTAATTTACTCATGAACCCTTCACTAGGTTCACTGGTGTCTAGATTCAGCGAGTTCTCTTAGGTTTTTTCGGCCTCCATGGCTGGCCTGGGGTTCTGGGTAAGAGAGGGAGGCCAGGGAGCCACAAGGTGTTGGCCACAGCTGACACTAATGCCTGGAAGAGGACTTAGTCGGAGAGGGCGGAGCAACCAGCAGTTATGGGAAGAAAGAGCAGGCAGAGACAGAGATGGGGCCATCCCAGCACCAGGAAGACCATGAAAGGACCACGTCTTAGAACCAGGGAAGGAGCCAGCGTGGGGAGTGATCAAACAATTCAGGGAAACAAGAATGGAGGCATGACAGTGGGCATATGGAGAGGCACTGGCCACCAGCATCCTGGTTTGAGAGGGATCCTTGATGTAGGCAGGATGTTATGCCCCCCCATACATTATGCCCGGTCCCCCCAGACCTTGCCCCAAACATCCACCGAGCATCTTGGGTATCAGGCCCAAATTGGGTAGAGAGAAGTGGTCTTCGTGTCAGCAGATACAGGCCTGGAGATGAATCTCCCAGGGCCTTCATGCATGAGACCAGTTTCTCTAACTGCCAGAAGGACCAGCCTGGCCCCTGAGCTCCAGCTTGGCTAGCAGTGCAGGTGGGGAAGGGGGCAGGGAACTTGCCAGCCTGCACAGAGCTCTGTCGCAAAGCCTGGTGCTCCAACGCAGGTGATCTCACCTGTGCTGGGAGCCATGGCATGCCACTGTACCTGGCTCCTAGCCAGGCTGGGCTCTGGCTCCCCCAGGTGCCTCCTGGGCAGGGCAGGACAGGACCTACTCAGAGAGGCTCCAGGATTGTGTGTGGACTGACCTGGCAGGGAGGGATGCAGCCCCTCTGGCTGTAGGTAACAAGCCCGCTTCCAGGTGGACCAGCGGGTACTCCAGGACCTCCTCTCAGAGAAGCTGCCCAGGCTGATGGCCCACCTGAGGCAGCACTGCGTGGACCTCTGCCTTGTCACCTTCAACTGGTTCCTCGTGGTCTTTGCAGACAGTCTCATCAGCGACATCCTCCTTCGGGTCTGGGATGCCTTCCTGTATGAGGGGACCAAGGTAGGGCCCTGCCAGGGGGTGGGCAAGACCCTTCACTGCTCTGGGTCTTGATTTGGCCCCCAGAGGGTAGGCAGGCGGTGCACACCCGCTGGGGCTGGGAGGGCTGTCTCCTGAGAGCGTGGCTTTATACACCACGCCTCTGAAACTGGGGATTTCCTTTCCCTGGAGAGAAGGCATGAGCATGACAGGAAGGCACGTTCCTATCCTGTGTGTTGTCCCCAGGAACCCGTGCCACCCTTGTTCTCCTCCTCCTGGTTGGACTAAGCCCTGGATCAGGAGGCCAGATCTTGGATCTGGTCCCAATTCTTTCCTGATCTTGCCAGGAGACCCTGGGCAGCTCCCTCACCTCCACCCCCTCCACCAGCCCCAGCTTCCACCTCGCAGTCGTCAGAGCGCCTCAGATTTGTCATTTCGTTTGGTCCCTGCCAAAGCCCCACGTAAGACACAGTGACAGCCCCATTCGGTTCAACGGCCATGCCTCGCCCAGGGCCATGGGACAAGACAGGCTAGAAAGAACCAGGACTGTGTGCATGACCCCTGGGGTGTGGGTCTCCCCCCAGGCCCCTGTGGCCTCCCCCGCACATTCACTGTGCCTCCAGGCCTCAGCCTCCGCAGCTGGTCCAGGCACTCCCACACTGCCAGGTCTGTGGGTTTCCCTCCCCCGGGGATTTCCCTGCCTAGCCCCTTATGCCCCTGAGCCCCCACCTTGTCCCCAGGTGGTGTTCCGCTACGCCTTGGCCATTTTCAAGTACAATGAGGAGGAGATCTTGAGGCTGCAGGACAGCCTGGAAATCTACCAGTACTTGCGCTTCTTCACCAAGACCATTTGCAACAGCCGGTGAGCACCCACCCTGCCGTCACCCCACTGCCCGTGCACCCCCAGGACATGCAGCAGAGGGTGGTGTCTGCTGAGTGGAGCATTGTGAGGGAAACTGATCCTCCCATTATTGCTTAGAAATCTCTAGGGAAGTCTTACTGTCCCGTGATCTATTTGCCCCCTTAACATGGCATTCGAGGCCTCCATGCTGTTTCGTTCCTGCCCACCTTCCGCTACCACGAACACCCATAGCCTGTGATCCTGGAAACATAACTACAGAGGGTGCCAAAAAAAAAAATGTATGCACATTTGTCTGGGCGCAATGGCTCAAGCCTGTCATCCCAGCACTTTCGGAGGCGGAGGTGAGGGGATTGCCTGAGCCCAGGGTTTGAGACCAACTTGGGCAACTTGGCGAGTCCTCGTCTCTGCAATAAATCAAAAACTAGCCGGGGGCGTGGTAGCGCGCGCCTGGAGTTGCGGCTACTGGGAAGGCGGAGGCG
>CAUYQG010071676.1:0-12297 GCA_963574415.1 Tarsius wallacei | reverse complement strand
TAATTTTTATTTTTTATTTTTATTTATTTATTTATTTTTTAGAGTTGGAGTCTCACTCTGTGGCCCAGACTGGAGTGCAGTGGCCGCTTCCGGCCACCGCAGCCTCAACCTGCTGGACTCCGGCGATCCTTCCGCCTCAGCTTTCCAAGTAGCTGGAACTACAGGCGCACGCGCTACCATGCCTGGCTAATTTTTTGATTTATTGTAGAGATGAGGTCTTGCCAAGTTGCCTAGGCAGGTCTCGAAACCACGGACTCAGGCAGTCCACTCACCTCGGCCTCCCAAAGCGCAGGATAACAGGCTGAGCCACCAAGCCTGGCCCATCTTTTTTATTTTTAACCTATTAGTGTCTTTCAGTCCAAAGCTTGTGTCTTATAAACACCATGTAGTTGGATCATATGTTTTGTTCTTATCCATTCTACTAGTTATCTGCCTTTGGATTACAGCATTTAACCATTTATACTTAATGTAATTATTAATAAGGTAGGATTTATGAATATCATTTTGCTTTGTTTTCTATATGTGTTATGATGTTTTTGTATCTCTATTTTACTATTTCTGCCTTTTGTGTTAAATGATATTTTCTAGTGTACAATTTTACTTTTGTTGGCATTTGTTTTATTATTTTTTAGTTTTTTTAGTAGTTGCCCTGAGGACTGTAGTTAGTATCTTAATTTATAACAGTGTAGTTTGGGTTAATGACAATTTAATTTTGGCAGTATACAAAAAACTTTGCTTCTGTGTAGTTCTGTTCCTTTCCTGCTCCTTTGTGCTGTTGTTATTGTTATGTAAATCTTTACAATGGTGTATCCATCAGTACAGATTAATAATGATTACCTTATGCAGTTTTTCAAATCTAATAAGAAGAAAAAAGTGTTATAAATAAAAATAAATTTATGCTATATTTTATATTTACCTATGTATTTCCTCCTACCAGTGTTCCTTAGTTGAGTTTTGTCTAGTGTCATTTTATTTCAGCCAGAAAAACTTCATTTAGTATTTCTTGTAGGTTCCATCTGCTAGTGAGGAAGTCTCTTAGTTTTTGTTTATCTGAGAATGTCTTAATTTCTCCTTTAATTTTAAAGGATAATTTTGCTGGATATTTACTTCTTGATTCACATTTTATTTCCTGTCAACATTTTGATTACATTATCTCTGCCTGGTTCTTGATGAGAAATCAACTGCTAATCTTATATTAGGATCCCTTGATGAGGCATTTCCCTTTTGGAGCTTTCAAAATTCTTTCTTTGTCCTCATCTTTCAGCAGTTTTGGTTTGTGTAGTTGTGGCTCTCTTTGAGTTTATCCTTCTTAAAGTTCATTGAGTTTCTTGGTTGTGCAGATTAATGTTTTCCATGAAATTTGGAACATTTTTGGTACTTATTTTTCAAATATTGTTTATGTCCCTTTTTATGGTCTCCTTTTGGAACTCTCATTATGCATGTATTGATCTTTTTAATGGTGTTGCACAGGTCTCTGAGGCTCCGTTCATTATTCTTCATTTGTTTTACTTTTCATTCTCAGACTAGATTCAGTTGACCTATCTTCAAGTTTGTTGATTCTTCAAGCTCACTTGTTCTTTCTTCTACCCATTCTTATCTGCTGCTGAGCTCTTCTAGACACTTTTTAGTTTCAGTTATATTTTTCAGAATTTCTTTTTGATGTTTTCTTGTAAGTCCTGTATATTTACTGATAGTCTCTATTTGGTGACACAGTGTTCTCATACTTTTCTTTAGTTCATTAAATATGACTTCCTTTAGGTCTTTGAACATATTTAAAATAGCTGATTAAAATCTTGTCTAGTAAATCTAATGTCTAGGGTATTTCAGGGATGATTACCAGTGATTGTTTTTTCTTCTTTTTAAGGGCTCCACTTTCTTGTTTCTTTGCATGTTTCATGCTTTTTTGTTGAAAACTGAACATTTAAAAAATATAATTTGGGGAACTCTGGAAATGAGTTTTTCCTCTCCTAGGTTTTGTGATTGTTGTTTTTATTCATGCTATTTGGTTATTTTGTGACTTTTCAAAACTACTTTTATAACATCTGTATTCTTTTTTGAGTGTGGCCAAAGAAGTATTTGATTGTTTAGCTTAGTTTTCAGGTAATGATTGGACAGAGATTTCTTTAAATGCTTAGAAACAGTAAGTCTCCTAGTCTTTGCCATTGTACTCTCTACGTACATTGAGCCATGCCTTCAATACTCAAGTAGGCATTTTTCAAGTCTGTCTTAGCCTTTATTTCTACTTTGTGCAGACCTTCAAAATTAGCCAGAGGTAGGAGTTTAGTACTTCATCTGGTTATTTTTGAGAGCACATTCAACCCTGGGCATGTGCACAGTCTCATGCGTGCATATGGCCTTCTAGATTTCCAGGAAATTTTTTTTTTTTTTTGAGTTGGATACTCACTCCGTCGCCCAGCTGGAGTGCGGTGGCACCCTCATGGCCACCCCAGCGTCGACTTGCTGGGCTCTGGTGATCCTTCCACCTCAGCCTTCCAACTAGCCAGAACTACAGACACGTGCTACCACGCCTTACTATTTTTTTTTATTGTAGAGGCGAGATCTTGCCAAGTTGCCTGGGCTGGTCTTGAACCTGTGGGCTCAGGTAATCCTCTCGTCTCGGCCTCCCAAAGTGCAGGGATTACAGACAGCCACAGAGCCCAGCCTGATTTCCAGGAAATTTATTGGAGCTTTTCAAAGCCCATGTAAGGTCACATTCACCAACTTTTCCTTTTCAGTTTTTTGGTCAGTCTATTGTTTGCCTCAATATTTATCTTCCACTTCAGGCAGCAGACTGTTCAATAGTTGCCTAAATTGTTTTCTACAGATGCCTCCGGGGAAAGGATTTTTGCCTTGTCCAAATTCTGATTCAGATCATGTAAAGTCAGTCTTGAATGTGGCTTCTTCCAGGGAACCACCAGGCAGTTCAAATAATGGTATTTCCTAGGGAATGAGGCTTTGAATAAGTTTGAACCCTGTTCTGATCTTTCTGGTAACTGCCAGGCTTCTGGTGTCCACTGTGATTGCAGGCTGTTGATTTTCAGGGCTACTGTGGGGTTGATGAACAAGTGACAGAATAGGGTAGGTTAAAACGCCACAAGCCAGGCATGGTGGCTCACACCTGTAATCCTGGCTCATTGGAAGGCTGAGGCGAGAGGATTACCTTAGCTCAGGGGTTCAAGACCCACCTGAGCAACATGGCTAGACCTCATCTCTACAATAAATAAATTTTAAAAATCTGCTGGGTATGATGGTACATGCCTGTGGTTTCAGCTACTTGGAAGGCAGAGGCAGAAGGATTGTGTGAGCCCAGCAGGTCAAAGATGCAGTGGCCATGAGCGTGCCACTGCACTCCAGCCTTGGCGATAGAGTGAGACTCCAACTAAAAACAAACAAACAAAAAAACTCCACAAAGCTGTTTTATTGAGAGTCAGCTGTTTTTCTGGAGTAAACACTCTGGGTTGCTGCAAACTTTTGCTTAATTTCTTTCTTTCTTTTTTTTAGAAAGCAAGATTTATTCAGAGGACAGAAAAGCTCCCACAGTGGAAGGGGACCCGAGACCCAAGGGTGTTGCCTGCTTTTACTTAATTTCTACAGTTCTGAAAAAGTTAAATCTAATAGATTGGCCATGATCCTCATTGGATTGATGGAGGAATTTTCTTATTCTTTTTTTTGAGATGGAGTCCCACTCTATCGCCCAGACTGGAGGGCAGTGGCACACTTCCGGCCACCGCAGCTTCCACCGGCTGGACTCTGGCGATCTTCCGCTTCGGCCTTCCCCTTCCAAGTAGCAGGAACTACACGTGTGCGCTACCACACCCGGCTAATTTTTTGATTTATTGTAGAGACGAGGTCTCACCAAGTTGCCTGGCTCAGGCAATCCACTCGCCTCGCCCTCCCAAAGTGCTGGGATTACATACAAACTGAGCCACCAAGCCCGGCCGATGGAGGAATTTTCAGAGATCCTAACTTTGTTTGCTGTTTTCATCTCTCTCTCTTGTATTCCGCATCAAAAACATACTGTTTTGTAGTGATATTTAATTTTGAATTTATTACCTTTATGTTAAGAAATGAAGCAAAGCTGCTACATTTTACTAATCACTGTTTGCTTTTTGTCCCTGTTAAATGATAACCATAAATCATGTTCATTATAAAGCTGTATTTCTTTGTTTCCAACAGGAACTATCATGTATTCTATTACCTCCTGGCAGGAGCAAGTGAAGAAGAGAGATCAGCATTCCATCTTAAACAACCAGAGGAATATCATTATCTCAATCAGGTGAGAGTTTATAAAAAGCATTTTGAAGTGTAGAACATTATCACATTTTAGCTCCTGAAAAAGGCCTTTTTTCCTAGTACTTTCTTTCCCAAGTCTAGTAATGGATATTAACTAGCATTTTCATACATGTAATCTAAAAATTATGTGATACAGTTTTCAGATTTAAAAATTATTACCACCTTCATATAAATGTTAAAAGATTATAGATGTGCTTTTTGGGTTTTTTGAGACTTCTTGAGAAAATAATAATAAGCTGTTTGTTTATTGGTACTTCCATAAAGAAAAATGGTTTACTTACACCAAAGTGCTTACCTTTTATAAGCCTCAAGATGTTAATTGTTACTAATGATTAATGCTTGTCCTTTGCTTGAAACTTGATTTGCATGTTTCGAAGTCTAACACACATAGCTCTTTGCATGCTATTATGATACTGACTTACAGTGTGACTATTTTTCTAGTTCGGTGAACAGTCTTCCTAAACATTCAGTATGAAATTCATCAAAATCAAATGACCCCTAAACTTTCACAATAAGGAGTAATTCTCACAACTTTTCATTACATTGGTTTCTGTAATTTTATTTTTCCTATATGAACAAAAATTCTAAAACCAGTATTAATGAACTTACTATGATAGATCATTTAAATAATAAATTGTCTTCCTTTATTTTTTAATTGTTTGTGGCAAGATGTAATATCTATGGAAAGAAATTCCTTTATGGCAGTTAAAAATATAATACAAATATTATGCAGATTTTGTAAGCAAATTTACAATTTGGATGGTGGCTTAAAGATTATAGTGTGCATTTAGGGTTATGAAAGTAACACCTTAACCTTTTCCCAAGGTAGATAGTGTGCTGTATAACTACTATTTCTTAATTTAGTCATTACATATATTAATGTAAACAAACTTGACTTTGTATTAGAATATTGAGAATTTCAAAGTTATTCAAAATTATCACTTTCTGATGCAATACTACCCATTACTAGGTAGATTAAATAGATTTTTTAAAATTACTAATTTGGCTTTTGAGTTTTTTCTTCCTTTGTTTAAACTATTTGTATTATATTTGGGTGATTAAATATGTTTTTTATAACGTAGTAATCTCCCATAAATGAGCTGATAGTTGTTAGTATTAGAGAAGTCCAGAGTTTTGTGGTTTTTTATCTTGGATATTTTTGCAGTTAATGGCCATAACATATTTTTGTCATACTGTCAATTTTCACAGGATATGAGACTCAGCAGTTAATATAACTTTCAGTCACTGGGCAATGGCATATATGGGTTTGGCAGAATGGTATATGATCTCCCAGAATTTGAGTATTTACTTATTTCTTGTATGCTGCTATGCAAAATAACTTTTCGTTGGATAACAGCAGTTACTACCTACACACTTCATCTAACAGATCATTAGAAAAGCGTGATAACTGTTACTTCTCCCTAACTAATCTACCTTACTTTCAGATAACAAAGAAACCCCTCAGACAGAGCTGGGATGATTATTGCTATGACTCTGAGCCGGTCAGTACAAGTACCTAAATATTCTGTGTTCCTGTTAAAGGGTCCTCCCATTGCTCATTTGCATCCATCTCAAGACTTAGTCAGAATGAAAATCAGCTGAAATACAAAGACGCCTAGGAAACAAGATAAATCAGTGTGTAATTTCTTTGAATGATTGATTTGTATTTTGTATGGTTTGTTGATTAAAAACCAGTTATTTTACTTTTCAAAATATTTTCTTGTTGCTAATGTTTAGTCCACATTTGATATTTATTTTGACAAAAAATAAATTGATTGCATTCCTTATTCTTCAGTGTTGATGTGGCTCTGTATGAGCTATAGTTTTTTTCCCCTGATATTTATTTTTTAAATTGTTTTCTAGTAGTTTCATTACCCACATAGTATTAGTAATTATTATTTATTTTTTAAAATCACATCCTTTCTGTTTCATATGTCACTGGTTTTTTTTTAATACAATAAGTGCATATATATTTTTTCTTATATAGCAAGAGGCTATATAGCCTTAATAAAATTTTCTAAAAACTAAGTATTGAAATTTTTGTAAGTAAGATTATTGTTATGTTTTAAATTGAGTGATTAAAGGAGTTATATGATGTTATACGAGTAGGTAAATTTGGCTTGAATTCTTTTAAAAAATCTATTATTATTATTATTATTTTTGAGTCAGGGTCTCACTGTTAGGCAGGCTGGAGTGCTGTGATACGATCATGGCTCATCGCTCCCTCAACCTCCTAGTCTCAGGTGATACTTCTGTCTCAGCCTCCTGAGTAAGCTGGACTACAGGCGTGTGCCACCATGCCCAGCTTATTTTTAGATTTTTTTTGTAGAGATGAGGGCTTACTATGTTCCTGGCCTCACACAGTCCTCGTCTCATATTCCCAAAGTGCTGGGATTATAGGTGTGAGCCATTGCACCTATCCTGTTATTATTATTTTTAATAATTATTTTTTTAAAATTAGCAAAAGAGAAGTCTTGCTGTGTTGCCCAGGCTGGTGTTGAACTACTGGCGTCAGGTGATATTCCCTCCTCAGTCTCCCATAGTGTTGGGATTATAGGCATGAACCACCATGCCTGGCCAAATTTAGTTTTATTTGTTACAATTATTAAGAACAAGTTTGTAACCACCCAAAGAGCACAGAAAAGATTTTTATTTTCCTTAAGTTTACAATTAAGTTAGATACAAAAACCTGAAAACACACACACATCTGCCGATATATTAATTAACTAATGAATTAATTTATTAAACATTCTTCCTGAAAACATGTCTTAGTCCTTGCTTTAAAGGCTCACAACTTTGATTCTCACTGCATGTGATTATAAACTCAACTAATTGCAAAACTAATATATTTCAGAGTTGAGAAGGATTCGTATATATGGGTAATAATTTTTTTCTTTAGACAAGGTTTAATTGTATTACCATTTCATAATCAAGTAATTTTTGGGTTCAGATTTAATATTTTGGAAAATAAACATTTGACATTTAAATGTATATATTCTGTTACATTTTAATAGAAAATTTTAAGTTGCTTTTAATGTTCTTAAGAAGCTCCTCCTTTTCCTGGTTCACATACTATACCAAGTGACCATGCCCCATTGGAAATCAGGTAGGGGACTACAGACTCATACTGCAAATTGAAGGCTTGATCGCCTGTTTTGAGCTTGCAGTGAAATTATGAACTGACCCACTATTGTTCTGAGACAGTCTAAGTGATACTTAAGAATTTGTGCTCTTGAAGTAGATTGACCTGACTTGAATACTGGCTCATTCACTTAGTAGTTTTGAGATTCATACTGTGTCACTTAATTGTTTTGTTCCCATCATCTAGTTAATGGTCTTCAAGTTTTGAGAGTATTAAATTAAGCAGTGCATATAAAGAGCTTGATGGAGTGTGTAATGTGTAATAAGTACACAATAAATGTTGTTACCACCATTGCTGCTGTCACCAAAATAATCATTACTCATCTTTTCCCTTTAGAAGAGCTTTGTAGCTGTAATCTCCTAGTCCCTTAATATTATATTCATCATCACTATTTGTTTGTTGTATTTTTAAATCTGTGATAGTTTGAAATATGATTTTTATTTTTTCTCATATTCATTAATAAAAGCAAGCAGTCTTAGAATCCTTTGGTTTATTCTTTCCTGTTAGCTTCTTCTCATAGTATGTTTGAGGACAATTTAAACTTTGAGTTATTAGAACTTTTGTAACTAGCATTATAGTTAGAGAGAGTTCTTATAAGCCTGTTCTGTTGTGTTACATTACTTATGTATTTTATGGAATTGCATAAATGGTCCCAGGGAGATCTGTAGTGAGAAAATTGCTTTTTACAAGGGATCTTTTGTTGCCCTTGTGTGGTGATTTAACTTCACTAAGGGTTATCCTATAAAATAAGCTCAAACAGTAGTGTTGCATAGTAGTGTTGCATGGAAGGATTTGGAACTGGATAGATTCTAGTTTAGCTAGATTTGTCACTTATAAAATATTTGACCTTTGGAAGTTATTTAACATATGAATCTGTTTTTTCACCTATACATGTACATATAATTATTCCCTGTGTTTTAAAGCTTTAGTGAGATTATACATATTGAGTAACAGTCATGGTGACTGATATGTAGAAGATATTTAGTATTAAGTGCTAATGTACCTTCTTCATATAGTAAAAATCTATTCAAATATAAGTTATTCTTATTTCTGTTGTTGTGGCTAACAACATCAGCCTTTGTTTCTTCAGTTATAAAATATGGACGATGAATTAAATACTGGTAATATATTCACTGATGACTGCTGTAATTGTACCTTAAAGCTGGTCTGAATAACTTTAATGTAAAGGGTCAGTTTCACCTAATTCTTTTATTTATCTGAACCAAGACTTTTAGCGTCTACCTATCAGGTAGGGTTTTCACGATAGTTACCAGTTAGTCTCAGGACATTGTCATGTCCACCATGCTGCAGAGGGATTTGACCTCTAATATCCTGTGGAGACAGAGCTCCAGCCTTGGTCACTATTACAAGAGTCCAAACATCTATAAATATCTGGTAGCTCATTTCCCATGAGGTAGACCTGCTGCAGTGCTTTCAGAGATCCTGATGGGCAGGCTTCTCTGAAACTATAATGTTTTTATTCATTCTGGTTTAAGTATTTCTACAGCATAAAGGCTTCTATTGCCATATTCCACCTGTCAGTTTGTAAGTGTGTGGTCACATCCTTACACGTGGTTTTTCTGGCTTTATTTCCCAGCCTCTGCCAGTCTAACAGGATGTCTTTGCATGCTGTACAACTTTTTCTGCATAGATTTTTTTATTTAAAAAGCACGTAACCTCCATATTATATTTGATCCTTATAAAACCCCTTGTGATAGTATGATTACCTTTCACATAAGAAGCAACGTTGGCTCAGAAATTAGGCCTGTTGCTCCCATGGTGGTAAAGCCAATTAATAGCGTGACTGGAATTCCAGCCAAGCCAATGTTCTCTATATCCTTTTTTTTTCTTTTCTTTTTCTTTTTTTGAGTCAAAGTCTCACTCTGTTGCCCAGGCTGGAGTGCAGTGGCATGCTCACGGCCACCCCAGCATTGACCTGCTGGGCTCCAGCGATCCTTCCAAGTAGACGGAACTACTGGCGTGCGCTGCCATGCCCGGCTAATTTTTTGATATATTGTAGAGAGGAGATCTCACCAAGTTGCCCAGGCTGGTCTTGAACCCCTGGGCTCAGGCAATTCTCTTACCTCGGCCTCCCAAAGTGCTGAGATTACAGGCTTGAGCCACTGCGCTTGGCCTATTCTTTTTTCTTAAGTGATCTCTATCTAGCATCTTTACTAACCTTCAAAGTCAATTGTCCTGATTTATTTCCTGTACTATACATTGGTAGTTATAAAAAGTATAGTTTCTCAAGCACAATTTTAAGAAATATAGACAACAGAAACAAATATCTAATTTGACTCTACCTTTTTCTTTTCTCTCTCTCTCTCACACATTAAACACATTAAGTACCTACTACATGCTAGGTTTATCCTAGGTACTGATAAATGAGAAAGGGTTCTCTTCATCCCATACAAAGGCCAAGAATTTTGGTGTGTTTGTTGGGGTGTGCAGTGGCATGCTGTCAAGTAAAACAAACTTGTATAAAGCTAAACAGAAAAATCAGCTATGTTCTTTCAGTGGAAGGGATTATAATAGTTGATGGTTAACTCATCCATTTCGTTGTTCTGTGGCTGACCTGTATGTATCTTGGTGCCTGAAGGCTTTTTTCCAGAACCCCAAAAGGCCTTTGTGCCATCCAGAAGTGAACTGGGAATTAACAGCCTCTTGCCCTTATCTTTAGAAGTCTCCAATCAGTGGCCTATGGGAGATGGTATATAAACACTGAAATTCCCTCACCTCTCTGGGTTTTATTTGTTTACCAAAGATAACCTTGGAATTAAACTTATTTTTATTCACTGTAGTAGATATTTCCACAGTGTACCCTATATAGTCTAGTTTTTCTTTCGTCTTTTATTTTCCCTACTACTTGTATTTTAATCTTGGTCTGGATCAAGGTCTGCTTCCAGTGGGGTCCAAATTAACATAAGGGTGTTTCTGGGCTGGTAGATTTAATCTATTCTTAGTTTTTCTTCTACAGTTGTCAACTGTAGGGAAAATAGATAAGGGAATCAGTTACATTTTTAAAAATTTTGATTTTGATGTTCACTGAGACCATACTTTGTATTTCTGAAAAACATTTGATTAAGGATAATAGCAAATATATATTTATATTTTAGTGCCTCTTTCAGTGTACTTTCCCAGTATTTTAGATATATCACTTGTTTCATTCACTTTTGGGGCAGATAAAAACACTGTTAGTTGTATAAGAATCATTCATTACTCTATCACTGAATTTACACACATGGAAGCATATGTTTTTTTCCCATTCGTTTGTTATAAAAAATGTTTACTAAATCATGAAATGAATGAACTGCCGGGCTCGGTGGCTCAGCCTGTAATCCCGCGCGTTGGGAGGCTGAGGTGAGTGGATTGCCTGAGCCCGCGAGTTCGAGACCCGCCTGGGCAACTTGGCGAGACCTCATCTCTACAATTAAAAAAAAAAAAAAAAAATTAGCCAGCGTGGTAGCATGCGCCTGTAGTTCCAGCTACTTGGAAGGCTGAGGCGGAAGGATCGCCGGAGCCCAGCAGGTCGAGGCTGCGGTGGCCGGAAGTGGCCACTGCACTCCAGTCTGGGCGACAGAGAGCTTTTAAAGAAAGTTTTGCTAGAGATAAAAGAAGAATGTGTTTAAAAATTTATTTTAGTGAGAAGAACATTGACATGCCCGTAGAATATGTCTTTAAAATTACCAAAAATTTTAGCTCAAAAACTAAATGCATGGGTTCTCAGAATTTGTACTGAATTTAAAATTTAAAATTATGCACGTGTGCCTTTCTATCTAGAGAAGGAAAATATTGTTAATAGCATTTAAACTTTAAACATTTTAAATACTTTTAAAACTTTTAAAACTTTTAAAATTTAAATGCTTTTAAAAACAGCATCTACATTTTTAAACTTAATTTTGAACTTTATATTTAGATCTAGTCATTAACTTATTCTTACAGTACCTAAAACATTTTTTTGTATATATAGTAGATATTCATGAAATACTTTCAAAAAATAAATAAGCACTTTATTTCTCAAAATGGAATATTTCACTCAATTTGTACTTATGTATCATTCAGTAGTTATATGTTTACTTCAGTAATGACTTGTTGTTAGCACTTACTTCGTGCTGCAGATCTGCAGTGAAAAAGATAGTAACAGTTCATATAGTTCATTGAGTACTTTATGGAACATTTCCTAGGAAGATAGACATTAAAAAAGTAAATACAAGTGTGAGGTGGTTTTTGAAAGTCCAAGGGACTGTGAGAACATACAGTAAAGGAATTTAACTACTCACTTACTGTTTTAAAGATTTAGAGTGTGTCTTCCGTGTTATTGTTTGACTATTTTGAGAACTGTAATGCAAGGGTTAGTGCTAAAAAAAGTAGTATTTTTTTTTTTAGAGTGATATAGTTTAGTTTAATTAGTTCTCAAAACTTCAGGTATATGAGAATCCCTTATGTGGATAGTTATTTATTTAATTTAATTTTAATTTTTTTTTAACTTTAAACATTTTTTTATTTTAAAATTGTGGGGTACATTTCGGGGTTAGGTATACAAATATTCACTGTGCAGGTATTCTTGTTGATGAAGTGTGTCCCCCTTCCCCAGATTTCCACTACTGTCAATCCCCCCTCCCCCCCGCCCTTCCGCAGTTTCCCGATACTGTCAATCCAAAAAGTAGTATTTTTTTTTTTAGAGTGATATAGTTTAGTTTAATTAGTTCTCAAAACTTCAGGTATATGTGAAAGTATAAAAACATTCAGAAAAAACACACCACATGGATCAGTAAAAATAGTTGTGAACAGCCAGGAAAGGTGACATGCGACTATAGCCCCAGCTACTTGAGAGGCTGAGATGGGAAGACTATTTGAACCCA
>CAUYQG010071673.1:0-23607 GCA_963574415.1 Tarsius wallacei | reverse complement strand
CCCCCCCCCCCCGCCCCCCCCCGCCCCCCCCCGCCCGTCCTCCCTGACCCATCACCCCACACACCTGAAAATGTACCTTCCTGCCTCCCTTCCTCCCTCCCTTCCATGCATCCATCTTTCTTCTCCCTCCCTCCCTCTTTCCCTCCCTCCCTTTCTTTCCCCTTTCTTCCCCTGTCTCCCATTTTGTCTCCTAGGAAGACATATGCATCCTCCTCTCTATACCTAACCTCTAAATTCGTCAATTATCCCCTTTCTCTTGTATATCCATCTCAGTCCCTCCTTTGAGTGCTATTTCCTCCTCAGTCTACAAAGATTTTCAGCTCTCCCCCATCCTTCAAAGAAACTCTCCCTTGACCCTGCCTCCCTCTTAAGATGTTACCTCTTCTTTCCCTTCCCTTCTCAGTCAGACTTCTTGGAAGGGTTGTCTACTCTCATTGTCTCTGCTTCCTCACCTCCCACTCCCTCCTCATCTAATGCAATATGTCCTCTCTTCCTCTTGCTTGAAATTGCTCTTTTAAAGGTCACCAATCACTCTTTGTCACCCACTCAAGTGGCCTTTTCCCATCCTCACATCTGACCCTGCCAACTGTCCCTTCCTGCTTGCCATTTTCCCCTCCCTTGGCTTTGAAGTCACTGAATGTTCTCTTCCTTTTCTTGCCTCTCTCAATTCAGCTTGTGACTCCTTTATTCTTCTCTCTTGGCATACAAGTGTCAGTTTAGCTCCAGCTTCTGTCTTTTATCATCTTTTCCAGAGTAGTAATGTCCACTCTTCAGCTTTCAGCTATTGTCATTATGTCCCATCCTCTATTACTAGCTCTGATCACTCTTCAGTTCCAGACCCAGGTCCCAATGTACCTATTAGATATGTCCATTTTATGTCAGATAGGGACTTTGAACTCAATGCATCAAGCTGAACTCATCATCTTTCCCCCAAAACTTGTTCTTTCTCATATTGTTCAGTTTCATAAATGATACAACCATCATCATTGTCTCTTTCCTTCATCTCACTTATACATCCAGTCAATCACCACGTCTCAACATGCCCACTTTCTTAGTATTTCTCCAGAATGTTCCCTTCTCTAAGCTCGCTTTGATTAATTTATCCATTCATTTAACAACTGGTTATTGAATTCTTTGTAACAGTCACTGGGCCAGACTCTGGGGTAACCATGGCAAATAAGATGGTCAGGGTGTCTGCCCTCATGACACATTCTAGTGAGGAAAATAGACAAGACACAAACAAACAAATATATAAGGAGACTTGAAGTGAATAAAGAGATCACCACGAGAGAGAATAATAGGGGAGGCCTGTTTTACATGTGGCGTTCGGGGGAGAAGGTCTTTTTTAGGAAATGACATTTAAGCTAAGACCTGAAGGCTGACAAAGAATCAGTAATGTGAAGGGCTGAGGACAGTACTTTCCAGGCAGAGGAAACAACAACTGCAAAGATCCTGAAGCCAGAAAGAGCTCAAGTGTGCTGAGGACCAGAAAATATGCCAGTGTGGTCAAAGTGGAGAGAATAATGGGGCCAGTGGGACAAGATATGATCAGAAAGGAAGGCAGGGACCACACATCTGAGGGAACATTGTAAGCCAGAATAAGGAGCTTGCATTTTGCTTTAAGCACAGTAAAACACCACTCACTGCAAGGTTTCAAGTTAGGGAGCAAAGTAGTCTGATATGCACTTTGGGAAACAATTACTCTGGTGACTGTGAGGAGACTAGACTGTAGCAGGGTAAGAGAGGAAGCAGGGAGAGCGATGAGGAGGCTCATGCAGTTGACTGTGAGAGAGAAGATGGTGGCAGCAGTGCAGGTGGAGAAACATAGACAGACAAGATTTACTCGAGGTAGAATATCAGAGCCTGCTAATCGATTGAACGTGGGAAGTGAGGGGAAGGAAACAATCAAGGATGACTCCTGGGGTTTTGGCTTGAGCAACTGGTAAATGGTGCCATTTACTAAGATGGGAAGACTGGGGGAGGAACAGGCTTCAAGGAGAATCAATATTTTCTCTTTGGAAGTGTTAAGTTTGGGTGGTTCTTGAAGTACTCAAGTGAAGATACCAAGTAGGTGGTTGCTTAAATGACGCTAGAGATCAGAGAACCTTAGGATAGACATGGACACTTGGGAGCTGCAAGTACATCAGTGGCACTTGATGTCATGGGAATAGCTGAGCTCACCTGGGAAGAGAGTACAGAGTGGAGAGGAGAGAGCCTGGGCTGGAGCTCCAAGGAATTACAATATATAGAGTGGAGGAGGATGAGCAGAGGGGCCAGTGAGATAGATAGGAGGGTGTGTTGTCACAGGATTGGGAGGAGAGACTTTTTACAGAAGGAAGGAGTTGGTCAACGCTGGGGAAATCTGCTGAGAAATCAAGTCAGAAAGAAGCCATTGATGAAGCTAGTCTATCTGGCACAACCGCTAGGTGCCAAGCACTAAGATAACGGGCTTAGCATCTTTTAATTCATTTATTCCTCACTCAACTTTACAAGGAGGGTGCTGTTAGTATCATCTCCACTTTGCAGATTAGAAAATCGAGTCTCAGAAAGGTTAAGTATCTTTCTCAAGGTCACACAGTTGGTTAGTGGTATAGGCAGGGTTCAAACCTAGGCTGGCTGACTCCAGAAGCCCGTTCTTAGCCACTGCACTGGGCTGCCTCTCATACTCCTAGAAGTATTCACAGAACTTGGTGATCTGGCAGTTGTTGGTGACCTTGACAAGAGTGATTTTAGTGAAGGGGTGAGGGTAGAAGCTAGGATGCAGTGGTTGAAGGATGAATGGGAGGCAAGGAAGTGGAGAGTATAGTTAGCACTTTAGAGAAGTTTCCCTGTGAAGGAAAGCATAGAAATGGAGCCACAGCTGGAGGAGGAAGCTGGTGGAAGGAAAGTCCTTCCCTTCCCTCCCCTCCCCTCCCCTCCCCTCCCCTTCCCTCTCCTCTTTTTTCTTCCCTTCCCTTTCCCATCCTACCAAGAGGGAAGTTACTGAACTGGTGTCTTTGTTATAGGGAATAAGTCAGAGAGGAGGAGGAGCTACCCCAAAAAGCCTTGGGAAGGTGAGAGGGTACAGTGTGAAAGGCTGGTCTGAGAGAGGAGAAAGTCCTCATCCCCCATTGTTATAGGAGGGAAGAGGGGACAGTGGGGCAGATGGTAGTAGGACTGTAAAATTTGTGGGGATTAAGGGAAGCACCTGTTTTCTAAATGAGGCGAGGTTTATAAGCATGAGAGGTGGGGACTGAGGAAGGAGCAGAGGATTGAGAGAGTCAAGTCCCTATCAATTGCCCCCTGAGCTATTGCAATAGCCTCCAGCAGGCCTCCCTGCCTTTACCTTTCCCTCTATCCTCTACATAAAAGCCAGGGTACTCTCCATAAAGATTACAAAGACAACTCCTGCTCCCAAACCTTCACTGTCTTTACTCATGTCTTCTCCTTTGCTTGAAATGCCTTCTCCCTGACCTACCTCTGCTTATCGGAGCCTCCTCTGGGGTTCTCCAAGTGGATACAACTCTCTGTCCAGGTGGAAGACTTGCTTCTCCTGCTGTGAGTAACATATCTACACGCCTGACCTTGAGCCCTCTAAGAGAAGAGACCCTGCCATATTCACCTCTGTGTTCCTTCCATGCCAATGCCCTGCCTGGCACATAGTAGGTGCCCAATAAATGTGTGTTGACCTGAGCACACATTTAGGCCTGGGTGTTGGGAGACCAGGTTTCTAGTCTCTTTCCTGTCCTGACCCTCAGTTTTCATTTTGAACCATGTGTGGATGGGACCTGAGGGTTTCTAATGCCTCTCTCAGCCCGGACACTTTATGCCTCCACCATCAACGAAATTACCTGACCCTCTGGGAAGTCATCAACATTGCCAAGCTATACTCTAAGTTTCCAAGTCTCTGGATGAAGAGGGATGGCTTTTGACGGGTGTGTCAGCACCTGCCTGCAGCAGCCTCTCCAGCTCATAATAATACTAGCAGCACCTGCTAAGTGCTTACTGTGTACTGTGCTAACATCTTTGCTTGTATTTTCTAATCTAATCTACACAATAATCGTATATAGAGGTCGGATGTTACAGATAAGGAGTCTGGGGTTTGGAGAGGTTAAGTAATCTGCTAGTACTACACAGTTAAGTGGCAGAGCCTGGATTCTAACTCAGGCCTTTCTACTCCCAGGGCTCATGTTCTGGATCACTCCACTGGATGCTGACCACTAATAGTGGTATCCACCTTGACTGCACGTTGGATTCACTGGAGGAGTTTTACAAATTATTAATGACTGGATCCTACCCCCCAGAGATTCTGACTCAATTGACCTGGGGTGCAGCCTGGTCCCTGGAGAGTTTTTCAAAGCTCCCTAGGTGATTCCATTGGACAGCCAGGATTGAAACCCACTGGTCTAGAGGCTCAGGCCTCAGGTCTGAAGCTAATGCTGGCCTGGACAGGCCATCTCAGCCTCATTAGGTTTTGGGGATAGAGATGTGAGTGGAACTGGGAGGAGAGGCAGGACACAGGGGCAGGATGGGGGAAAGGCAAGGTGCCACTGGAAGGGTTTTTGGATTTCTTGTGTGCTATAGGCTGTAGCATCTGAGTCTGGGAGGGACGCTGGGCCAAACTTGTTTTCATTGTGACTTCCTCATTACTCCCAGCCATACATGGATCCAAACCATCTGAACTGCTGTCCATAGAGTACATCTCTTCCTCACAAGGTTGTCGCTCTGTCCAAAGCCCCCACCCAAAGTCTTGCCAGCTCCCTTCCCGGGACTGGGTGCTGCTCCCTGCATGTTCAAGCCCTGGCTAGTAATGCTATTGTCAGTGCTTGGAGTATCTAAAATCCTACCGCTCTGCTGCCAACACTGAGTCTGACCAAACTCTGGGTCCATACCTCATCGGACCAAGCTTCCTACCCTGGGATCAGGTCCTGATCCCAGCCTTTCTCCTTCCCCATCAACCTTGGTGGCTGATGTCACGGCATGCTTTGTATACAAGCACACCTAAATGATGACATGATGGGATCAGGCAACCTTTTCCCCAGAGAACAGGAGTACAGTGTCAGGCTGGGGCAGTTCTGCACTCCCTGGAAACTGGCTCTAATGCCTATGTGCCGGGGGGGGGGGAGGTGCCCCTGAGGTGGAGAAGGCCTGATGCAGGGAGAAAGGCTGTGAGCAGCCGGGTGGGCTAGGTGGGTGTAGAGGAATTCTCTGTCCAGCTGCACATCTTTATTCATAATGCTTGATTGTTCCTGGCTAGGGAGCCGATCATTCTGTTGGGGAGGGGAGCCCTGGGCAGGCAGGCAGGCGGTGGGCTCACTCTTCTCCCTTCTTCTGTAACTGCAGCAGGAGTGGGGGCGGCCATGAGCCCGGGGCTGTCAGGCTGCTCACAGCTGGTCCCGATTTGCGGACAATGGGAACTCAGCTCACAGTGTATCCCGTGGAGCCCCAGATCAGTCTGGGACTGCTTGAAGGCTTGCACAGGAATGTAGGGCGGAAAGACTCAGAGGGCGCACTGCAGAAGAGGCTCCAAAACACAACCCTGCCAGAGAGGAGAGTGAAGAAGTGCAGGGGAAGGCGGCAGGAGGAGGCCAGCCAGCTGACTTCACAGAGTCAGGCGAGGGCCTGCAACAGTGACCTCCACCTGGGCATCCTGGAGCACTTGCAACCTTACTGCTGGGGGAGGGGGTGCCAACTGACACCCATATGGGGGCAGGGACTCAACTGAGGGCACATGGAGTCCCTGGCAAAT
This sequence comes from Tarsius wallacei, assembly GCA_963574415.1. NCBI lineage: Eukaryota > Metazoa > Chordata > Mammalia > Primates > Tarsiidae > Tarsius > Tarsius wallacei. The sequence continues at coordinate 17,879 of CAUYQG010071673.1, read as the reverse complement.
CTGGGACTGACAGCCAGGTCTCCCAACCCCAGACCATGCCCTTCGTGCTCCTACACACGACTATTCCCTGTGCTGAAGCTGCTGTCCCTGACTTCAGTGCCTCAGCTGTCCTGAGCCCCCGTAATCCACTTTGAGCCCCTGTGACCTTGCTCCCAGCCCTCACTAGAGAGTGCAGGAAGGAGTCCTGGGCTGACATGAATCCTGCTGTCTTAGCCCAGCTCCCTCTGAGCAGGGCCTCCCTCCATCCCATCTGTCCTGCCAGGCATGAGGGCACCTGGGCTGCTCTGAGGAGATTCAGGTCTGGACTGAGCCAGATGGGGTGGGGATAACATAGGGAAACGGAGGTGGGGGGGGTGATAATAGCCCAATGTATTGAGCATCTACTGTGTGCCAAGCAGAGTGCTAAGCACTTTGCACTCATGATCTCATGCCATCCTCACAGGCACTCTATGGGGTAACTACAGTCATAAACCCTGTTTTACAAAGGAGGAAACTAAGGCTCCAAAAGAAGAGTTGCTTGCTCAAGGTCTCATGGCTAGTGATTTGCAGAGCAGAGATTTGAATCCAGGACTGTCTGGCTCCTGGGTGAAATTCTTGCCACTAAGCTGTTTCTGTGAACACTTTGGGCTGAGAGAGCCTTTGAAAGGGCTTGACGTCATGCCTCTGAACCCAGGGGCTCTGAACCCACACCTCTGAACCCAAACAGGAGCGGAAATGCCAGTCACAAAGGCACAGGTTGAACTCTGATCTTCAAAAGACCTGTCGGGAGATAGCAAAGGCCCTTTCTTTTTGGGTGGCATGAGATGCTATCCTGCTTGGAGATGGTAGCTTCTGCCCTGGGGGGCGGGGGGGCTGCCTTCATCTCGCAGGTAAGAAAGCTGAGGCTCAGCAAGTGAGGAATGGTGTGGACATTCCAAACCGAGGTCCTCTCATCTACCCAGGGCCTGGCTGTAGTACTGTGAAAGGCAGACTTGGCATTGAGCTGGGCTCCTGCCTTGGGAGATGTAAGTTACTAAGAAACCAAGAATTCTGAGAGAGAAAGAGAGCTAGAGTTAGTTCATTAGGGATACTTTGGACCTTTGTGGAGATGCAGAGGCCTCCCTGCCCTGGGCAGCTTTGTCTGTTGCCCAAGCAATAGACCATTAAAGCGACGGGGCTGGTGATGGCAGGGCACAGGCCAACACTGGTAGGAGGGGAGGAAGCCCAGCGGGCCCCAGCCTTGGTGCAATACCACCCCTGGCTCTGAGAAGGACTCAGGGGCAGAACTGGAGTCAGGCCTCACCCCAGGAGGGCACAGCCAGCCTGAGGCTTGCTGCTGGGCCAAGACAATCCTGAGCAGATGAGCTTCTGTGCCCAGACACCCTGCCAGGCCCTTTGCACACGGAGCTCCTGATTCTTCCTGCCAGCTTCATTCAGTGGACCTGGGGAGTCTCCTGTGACAAATGTGGAAAATGAGGCCTTCATGGGGGGCGGGCGGGTTAGCCCGCGTCCGCAGAGTTGCTGAAGAGTTGAGCTTTGTCGTTAGCCAGGCTGCCTTAGACCCTGGAAGGCAGGCCTAGGGTTCTGAGCTGAAATTGCCCCAGCCAGGCTGGCACAGGGCAGGACTAAGCACGGGAAGAGCAGTTGTAGGCTGCCAGGAGGGAGAACTGTGTGTGTTTGCGTGTCTTTTTGTGGGCGTGTGTGTGCCTGCGCATTTCTGTGTGTGTATCTCTCCCGGCGGCTGTTCTGCTTCCTCAGCAAGCCTTTCCCTCCCCCCTCTACTTCGTTTTTCTTTCTTCTTCTCCTTATTCCTCATTGTCGTCTTCTTTTTTTTAATGAGACTTAATTAGCGTCGAGTTCCTCCTCCGGCTCCCTCTCCGCCCCTCTCCCCGCCCCTGCCCTCCCTCCCTCCTCTCCCTCCTCCCCGAGGTACAGGCCAAGCGATCTGACAAATGCACTTGAGAACAAAGCGCCAGGCTAATTCAGGGCCTGCTCAGGAAGCAGGAGCTGAGCTGAGATAATGGGTCTGAAATAGCCCAGCATGATTATGCTTCCTCAGCCTGTGGCCAGGCGGGTGCAGGCTCAGGCGGGCAGGCGGGTGGTGGGCCGACACACAGGCGCTGAATGCCGCTTGCCCAGGGTGGTGAGGGCCATGCTTCTGTGCCCAAGTCAGTCATTTTCTGGCCTCCCCAAGAGCCTCTATCCCTCCAGGAGGGCTGCAGACCTCAGTGGGGACAAACCGAGGGTCAGCGAGGATCAGACTCTCAAGTACAGTCACCTGACAGGTTGATGGCTAAGCTGAGTCAGGGAGAGGACAGGCTCCCTGATTTCACTTCTCCTTGCTTGGTTATGCTCTCCCCAGTCTAGCTCCGTGGGACAGGTGAGACAGAGCAGGGCTTAGACCACCCCCAGGCAGGCTACTCTAGGAAGACAGAGCCCTCCTGGTTGGCCAGAGAAGGAGGGGTCACAGGGATTGCTCTGGCATTCCAAGCAAGGCAGGACATTGGCATGGTGCCCACAACAGAGGATGGGTCAGATGTCATTTGGATATTCTCTGTCTTGTCTTCCTGGAGCTTGTCCAGAGTTTGAGGTCAGACTGAGGAGGGAACAGTCAGGATGGACATAGGATGAGCAAGAACTACCCTCCCCAGGCTACTGCCCCCTTCCTACCTCCCTGTCCCCACGGCCATGCCTTCATCCAGATCTAAAACATGCCCTGGAGCCCGGCAGTGAAAACAATCATGCTGCCAGGTGCAGTGGCTCACATCTGTAATCCCAGCACTTTGGGAGGCCAAGGCAAGAGGATTGCCTGAGGCCAGGGGTTCAAGACCAGCCCGGGCAACTTGGCAAGACCTGGTCTCCACAATAACTCAAAAAATTATCTGGGTGCGGTGGCACACGCCTGTGATTTCAGCTACTTGGAAAGCTGAGGCAGAAGGATTGCCAGAGCCCAGCAGGTCGAGGCTGCAGTGGCCATGGGCATGCCACTGCACCCCAGCCTGGGCGACAAAGTGAGATTCCTACTCAAAAATAAAAAATAAAAAATAAGAAAATAATCATGGGCCTTTACTTCCTGGCCAGGTGTCAAGTTCACTGCCCTGCCCAGACACCAGGGCCAGGGACCAGTAACCTGTGTGTGAACTTGTATTCATTTTGCTTCATTCATCCACCCAATATGCATTTCTTTAGCTCCTCCCAGCACCAGGCTCAGTGCCAGGCCCTGGGGACTCAGAGGCAAATCAGACAGTCCCTGCTTTCAGGGGCCCTTATTCTGGTGGGGATGACAGAAACCAAGATTTACAGTGCCATGTAATCTGTATGGTGATAGTTGGAATCCAACAAACCATGGGAACTGAGAGGATGCCAGGGCAGTGGGTCAGGGAAGGCTTCAAAGAGGTGGTGACATTTGAACTAGGCTTGAACAATGAACAGCGCTCTGCCAGCATAAAGACGAAGGAGCTAGAGGTTTGCTCCCTTCAAGGAAACAAGGGAGCTGGGATGTGAAAGTGTGAAACAAATATGTTCTAATGTTCTAGCAATTATTTACAACCTTAGGATCCTGGGGCTGGAAGGAGGCAGAGAAACAGAAACTGCCTGGCAGGGCAAATGGACCAGGCTTGCATGCAGACCTGATCCTCTCCCACCCACAAACCCCTCACATGGGAGTGATCAGACCTAAGACAGGACTGCCAATCCTCTACCTAGACCTGCAATGCTGACCTCCCTGTTCATTTATCAGTCCTCAGCCCTAACCAGGCTGATGTAACCTGAATCTCAGCCCTGGACTTCTGGTCTCCAAACAGAAGCCCAGGACTTATACCTTTGGTTTTCACTGTGAGCTTGATTTCTGATCTCCTTGCTCCAGACTGCTCTCAGCCCTGGGCCCACTCTCTAACTACTGGCATCCCAGAGATGGACAACCCTTGTCTTTTGCACGTTTGCTTCAGACAAGACCTACCACCTACCACAGTGCAGATCACCTTCTTTGGTGCTTTTCTACCTCCTGAGTCCTTCCAGGGCTTAATATAACTTTTCCCAGCTTTTCTTGCAGCAGAGTCTCTGTAGGAGCCCAGTCCAGGCTTTCTGTGCATGCCTTCAAAGGCTTGGGGCTATGTCTCCCAAGACCACCATATATAGTGGTTCAGGTTATGAACTGCACAAGGGTGTCTGGTTGAGGGTGTGAGTGGGGGCTGAAATCCAGCCTGCATTCCACTTACTGATCCTGTGTACACTGGCACAGGCTGCATCTGCCTACAGAGGGTGCCCTTTTCCAATTAGCACAAAGGTGCTGAATGGGTGGGAAGGGCCCTGACTCCCCTTCCCACTCTGTCCCCACCACAGGCCCCTGGAGGAAGGGACTGGAGATGATGAACTCTGTGAGGCCCTCCAGGCTGAAAAGCCTGGGTTTGTGAGCTGCAACAAATATATGGTGAGTGGAGCCAGCTCTGGGACAGAGGCTGTTCCGGGCTGTGCAAAGGGACTGTGTGTGAGGATTAGTGAGAGGAAATGAAAATTGGGGATAGCCCTCAGGGGAATTGGCTGCAGATGATGTCAGAGAGGAGGCTGTCTCCCGGAGAGCAAGGGACCCGAATGGCTGCAGAGGTGGGGACAGAGGGAGGTGTGGGAAGGGGGGCTATCTCCACTGTCCCCAGCAGCTAGACAGGCAGACACCTTTGGGCCCCCGGCAGCCCACCTGGTTTTCTGACCCCTGGCCGCCTCCTAGCAATCCTGGTGCCTCAGGAGCTGAGGAGGCACATTCCTGTTGAGGGCCTCCAAGGACCCAGGATAGCAGGGCAGGGAGGAGGGAATCATCCAGCAGGATCTTACTTCCTGACAGCACACTTCACAGCTTGCAAAACAACTTACTATTCCAAACTTGTTTGCACAGAGTCTCTCAGTCACTTAGCAAGGTGGGTATTATTGTTCCCATTTTACAGATGAGGAAACTGAGGCTCAGGGAGATATGAAGTGACCAACTGAAGGTCACTCAGTTAGTAAATTGCAGAGCCCTTATTTGAACTCCATTGTGCCTGAGCCTAAAGCTCAGGCTTTTCCTATTCCACCCAACCTCTAGCCATAAGCGAGAGCTGAGGGCCAGGTATTATTTGTTGATGATTTCCAAGACTCAAAACATTCTCCTTTGGAATGATTAGCTCTATTTTCCAGATGAGGAAAACTGAGGCTTCATACAGCTAATAAGTGGCAGAGCTGATAAGATGGCCTTGGGCTATAGAGGGGTTGTGAAGAGTAAGAATGAGAAAATGATGGAGGGGCGTAGGGGACCGGGATGCGTCACGGAGCATCCATGCCAGCTGCGTAGAGGAATGGAGATGTGAGGGCCCAGCTGGAAGTGGCTTTGGGATGGGTGGGGAGGGGTGGGTAGTATGTGGGTCTTGTGGTGTAGCTAGAAGGTTGTGGAGGAGGGCAGGCTCCATTTAGTGAGATTTTTCCCTGATCTAGAAAATAGCTCTTTCTTCTTTTCCAGGGAGGCTGGGCTTTCTCTCCAACTCGCTGCCACTGCCTGCCCCCTCTATGGGGGCTCTGCCTGCTCCCAGGTCCCCAGCTGGAGCCCCCAGCCCCGCTCCCTAATTCCAGCAGGGCAGGCAGCGTGCCCGCATGCCCAATTGATTCTCCCAGCACACACAGGTAATTCATCTCAGCTTCCCTTTCAGGCCCCCACCCCCAGATGTGCAGCCTTCCCAGCAGCCAGAGGCCAGCTCACCCCACCCATATCGCCGACCAGCTGCAGCCCCTCATTTCCCAGGGAAAAGAGAACTAATAAAGGACAGTCTCTGAGCCACAGCAACCCCCCTCCATTCTTTTTTGCCGCAGCCGCCCCATAAAACTGAGGGGAGAGATATAAAGGGAGCAAGTGTGAGTGGAGATAGAGTTTCCATCTGAGGAGGGGAGTGCAGAAGTGGGGACGTGTGGCTGGGGCTGTGGGCAGGACTGAGACAAGAGTGGGCTGAGGCTGGGCCCAGCAGAGATGGAAGGCCCTATTCACAGCCACTTGGGCCCCACTGTCAGCTCCTGAGAAAGGGAGAAGGGAGAAGGGCAATATGGTGGTCAAAGGACACAAGGTGTGCCATAGACGGTAGGCCTGGAGTATGCACCCAGGATGGGCAGGCCTGAGGGCATCCTTTCTGCCTGCCCCTGCTCTTCCCCATCCCTCCCAGAGTTCAGCAGGAGAGCAGGAGCCCTGGCCTCCACACCTTGACCACCAACCCACTGAGTGACCTTGGTCTAGCTCCTCTCCTCTCCTCTCCTCTCCAAGCCTCAGTCTCCTCAGCTGTGAAAGGGGCTCCAGTACTCTGCCCACCAGACACCTTACAAGTCTATGTGTTAGGATCAGGATGTGCTGTTGGCTGTGCACTGTGGGAACATGTGGGAAGCACCCGTGTTCCTTACTCTTTGGACCTGGCAGAGCCTTTGGGAGAAGGTGGAGTTTTACAGGGGTATGTTCCAGGTGCTCTGGGATGGGCACTGAATTTGAACTCTGTCTTCTCTTCTTCTGCCCAGGAGAAGGAGGTGGGCAAATCTTAGGCTATAAAATCCTCTTCCTCCCCATTATGGGGCTCCTGCTATAATACTACTTAATTTATTCAATTCAACTATTATTTACCACCTAACTTCTATTTGCCAGGCACTATTGTAGGCATTGAATGAACAAAACGAAAAACTAAGAAATATCTGCCCTCATGGGGCTGGTGGGGAGAAAGAGAAATGATAAGCAGATAACTCCTAGTCTATAAACCAGAGTTTAGGAAGCAAGGCCAGGCATCTCTGGGCCACGCCAGGACCCCTCTCCTCCCAGGTGTTGCTCCCAGAGAGAAGCCCTACATTCCTCCTTCTCCTACAAAAGCTCTTTTGCCAGCAGTAAGCCAGTTTGGGCTGGGCTCAGCATTTAAGGGTAGAGTGCAATGACCAATTCTTTGTGCCTGGGTCCCAGGAAGAGAGCTGGCCACTTTCTGAACCAAGAGTATTCCCCTACCTCGCCCTCTGGGCTCTGCCTGCTTGGGACAGAACAGAGATTTTACCCTGTGAGTGCAGCCTGAGCTGGTCCAGACAAAGGCCCCATGACCAATACCAACCTTCCTAGAGGGCCTGCACTGCTTGGGCCCCCATTGCTTGAGGGCCATGGCAGGAAGAACTATGCATCAGGGGTTGGATGACTAAACTGTGATCCCCTCTTTGCCACTAATTTCCTAGCAGACAGTGGGCACGAGATTAACCACTGCTTACTTTGGTTATCAGGAAGATGGCAAATGCAACCATGTATGAGGAAGTACTTTGCAAACAGCAAAGCTCTTGCCAGATATTAGAATTTATTAGTGTTTGTCTATGCATTTTCCTAACATGGGACCTAAGTTAATTGAATTCTTACATTACAGAGCACTCTACCAACTTGCCCAGTGCACCCATGGTTCAGGGAGCAGAGTCAGGGTGGAGACAGTCCAGGGCAGTTTATCTTTGCTTAGCAGTTTTTACCCTTTCTCTGGATCTGCCTTTGCCTGGCTGTATATCCTGGGCCAAGTCCTTTGGCTTACTGGCACTCAGGTCCTTGTCTTTAAAGCAGGAAGAAGAATCTCCTGCTCTGCCTCCCCCAGAGGTTTCTAGTGAAGATCAAATCATACACTATCAGAACACTTGACCAGTTGTAGAGTGGGAAGCAGATGGTACCAACTCCCAGGCCTATGGATGGAATGCCAGGACCATTCCTTCCTCCCAGCAGCCCTGAGGTTTAATTGGGATGGTTATTCCCAGGGCTTGGCTCAGGAAGGGCCTGGCATGGGGGGAGGGAGATTTCCCAAGCAGAGCTAGGTCTGGTGCTGCCAGACCCACTGCGCCCGATCTGGCCCCTGCTCAGCTTGGCCCCCCGATGCGAGTCTGGTGCTGTAAAAGCATCACCCAAGCCTCTTCCAGATGCCCCTGCTCATTCCAGGGAGGGGCAAGGTTACAATCTTCCTCAGCCCTCCTAGGAAAGAGAGTGAGAGAGATACAGAGGGTACAAGGTCCAGACACCAAGGGGGAGGAAGCCTCAGCAACTGAGAGAGACAGAGACAGTGGGAGAAACAGAGGGGAAGATGTGGAGAAAGAGAAACCGTGAGACCTACAGAGAGGCAGTGGCTACCAAGACAAAGGGACTGAGCAGTTGGGAGAGACTGGCAATGTGTGGATAAGAGAGACAGAGACTGAGCAACAGATAAGGGTAAGAGAAAGATTTGGAAGAATATCACACACTGATATTGTGTGTGAGAGAGACAGACAGACTGAGACAGAAAGAGATGGAGAGAGCCTGTGAGACATTTGTGTTGTAGAGAGAACATGTGAGTGTGAATGTTGCTATAAACCAGAGGCAGAAAGCAATTAAGACAGCTTTTCTTCTGCTGCCTTTCTGCCAAAGAGAACAATGTAAGACTGGGAGGCAGGCCTGGGCTAGGCAGAGCTGAACCCCTTGGCATAGGGGAGCTAGGTGTGGCGGGGGAAGCACCCCAAAGTCCCTGACTCCAAGACCCGTTGCTACTTCAGAGGTAGGCTGAGAGTGTGCTAGAAGGGGGAACCCTTGGGACAGGGGACAGGGGGGGCTACGGGGCTGGCTTTGAACCTGGAGTTGGCATTTCCCTTTTTGGGGTCCCAGTAGGCCTTTCTGTACAATGGGTGTGGGGGGAGTTGTGGAGATAGAGAGGGGAAAGTTGGATTTAATAATCTCTTCCAGTTCAAATGTTCTAGGATTCATCTAAGGAAAGGGAGAAGAAAAGGGGACCCCTAAATCTACAGAAATCTGCAGCCTAAATAATTTCTATCTTCATATGGATATCTTTTTGTAGAGAAAGCTAAGAAGATTCTCCATCTCCTGAGGGCAATGCACAGGATGTCTGGGAGGGGGAATGTAAAAAAATCTCTGCAGAAGGCCCGCTTGGTCCTGAGTGGTAGGAGGCTCCCCAGTCTCTGGAGAATGGAGGCAAGTATAGCTTGCTTGCAGGTAGCTTGCTTGAAGGTTGAGGAATATGCAGGATCACTTGTAGGGTCCCATCAGGTTGCTTATAGGCTTTTCAATGATTGTTGGGTAGGAGGTGGGTACCCTAGTGGCTGTGCTGCCCCCAGACAGCCTAGAACTTCCTCCCAGGCCTGAGGCCTGGTCGCTGTGTGGCACAATCTTGCCCCCTGCCTTGGGCTGCCCTGACTGGCTGCCTGTCGTAACAACTGAGACCTCAGTCAACAGGAAAAAGGAGTGGACCAGCTGGGGAAGGGCTAACAGCCATCCTGCTGTATGCTGGAGTGGGGGTCCACAAAGATTATACAGTGCTGCCCTGAATGCCATTGACCTGGAGTGTGGCAACAAACATAACAAAGTGTTTGCCTGGCTGGTGGTTTTGAAAGGGGTGTGAATGAGGGTAGCCCCATCCAGTCCTTTCCAACATGTTTTGTGCTTCCTCCTCCCCACCTCATCTTGCAGGCCTGCCTTCCACTCCCACTCCCAAAGTCCACAGAGTCTTGTCCTCAGGGTGGGGGCTGCTCGTGGCTTCACCTCTCCCCAGCTCCGTGGCACAGGGCTCTGACCTGTGCCAACACCTATTTTCCAGACTGATAAAGTGAGGCAACAAGGAGGTCCCAGCCACACCCTCCCCCTTCTGTTAATTTGGCAGGAGAGAGTAGTTCTGGTTGAGACTGAGGGCCCCACCCAGCGCTTGCTTGCATCCTGGTGGCTTTGTCTGGGGGTAATGATGCCAATTTCTTCACCTTTGTTCTGCAGCTCCCTTGAGGGACCAAAAGAAAAGATAAGTTAGCTTTACAGCACATACAAAGAAGTGCAATAGCACAACACTCATCCGAGAGGCGAGGAAATTGCGACTCATAGGGCCTGGATGACTTGTCCACAGTTACACAGTCAGTAGGAAGCATGGCCATGATTAAGCCTCTGCATCTGGCTCCAAATCTGCTGATTCTCTTGGCTGGTTTGTTTTCTTTTTTGGGTCGGGGGAGGGAAAACGGTAAAAGTAATTCATACTCTCTATAAACGATTTAAAAATCACAGAAGAGTATTACCAAGAAAATAAAACCTATAATCCCACTAACCAGGGAAAACCACTGTTAACTTTTGGGTATCTTTCTTTCTAGTCATTCTTCCTCCTCCCTCACTCCACTCCCTCCTACACAAACGTTCCTCCTTTTTACACATGAGATTATACTGGCCATCCTGGTGTGTGTGTGTGTGTGTGTGTGTGTGTGTGTGTGTGTGTGTGTTTTATAGTGGTAAAAAACACATAACATAATATCTAGCCTCAACAAGTTTTTAAGGGTACAGTACAGTATTGTCAACTATAAGCACAAGGTTGTACAACAGATCTCTAGAACTTTTCCATCTTGCAAGACTGAAACTCTACACCCGTTGAACAGAAACTTCCCACTTCCCCTCCCCCAGCCCCTGGTAACTACCATTCTACTTGCTGCTTCTATGAGTTTGGCTATTTTAGATACCTCATATAAATGAAATTGTGCAGTATTTGTCCTATGCCTGGCTTATTTCACCTAACATAATGTCTTCCTGGTTCATCCATGTTGTCGTATTACAGGATTTCCTTCTTTTTTAAGGCTGAATAATATTTCATTGTATGTATATATATACATCACCTGTCTTTATCCATTCATCTGTTGATTGACACCTAGGTAAATTTCATATCTCTTTGAGGTATTGCTTTCATTTAGTTTCAGCATATATCCAGAAGTGGGGTTTCTGGATCATATGGTAGATCTACTTTTAATTTTTTGAGGAACCTCCATATTGTTTTAGATATGGCTGTACTAATTTACATTTCCACCAACAGTGGATATAAGTGTTCCCTTTTCTCCACATCCTCACCAGCATGTTATCTCTTGGTTTTCTTTGATAATAGTTATTCTAATAGGCATGAAGTGATAGCTCCTTATGGTTGTGACTTGCTTTCCCCTGATGATGTAATGTTGCCCCATTTTATGCACCTGGTGGCAATTTGCATGTCTTTTTTTGGCCATTCTGTTTTGTATCCTGAGTTTCCCATGTATCAGTGAACCACACGCATTCCTCCGTATCACTAAATATTCTTTGCACTGCCTCATCCTTTACCCTGAAGTCATGGACCTGATCTAGGAGATCCTTAAAATCCTGCCAGGCTTCTTTTGGTGCCTGGTGCATCAGCAGGTCTGCTAGCGTCGCCAGGGTAGAGGTAGAAATAAATCCAGTAGCGGTCCTGGAGCAATAATTAACTCTTTGAGTTAAGAGTCTAAACTTCGGTGTAGACAATCCCAAATTTAAATCCAGATTTTGCCACTTCCAGTCTACCAGGCTTTGGGCTAGTAAGTTTCACTCTGAGCCTCAGCTTCCCCATCTGTAAAGTGGGGATAATAGTAATATCTATTTCAAGGCCCTTTTGTGTGGCCTCACTGAGCAAATGCATGCCAGAACTTGACCCATGGGGAGTTCCCTGTGAAGGTCACCTATTATTATTGTGGGAGCGTCAGGAGGCCTGAGTAAGTGTCTTCATCTGTACTATGAGGGATAGTACCAGATGTTGCCTTTCAGCTCTGATTTTCTTGAGGTCTCTGCGAATAGAGATGGAAGGAAGATGTGTGATATGGGCTGAATGTCTACCCCCCCCCAATTCGTATGTTGAAACCCTAATTCCCAATGTGATGGTATTAGGAGGTGGGGCCTTTGGGAGGAGATTAGGTTGTGACGGTGGAGCCCTCATAATGGGATTAGTGCCCTTAGAAGAAGAGACACCAGAGAGCTTGCTTCCTTTCTCTCTTCTCTTTGTCATAAGAGGACACAAGAAGAAGAGGGCCCTTGACAGACACTGGGTCTTGTAGGTGCCATAATCTTGGACTTCTCTGTCTCTGGAACTGTTAGAAATAAATGTCTGTTGTTGAAGCCACCCAGTCTTATGGCATTGTTACAGAAGCCTGAATGGACTAAAACAGTGTGCACTAGCTGCAGAGGAGCCAAGAACTCCTCTGCTGACCTCCTTGTCTTTGCAGCAGTCAGGGCTTTCCTCCAGAAGACCCCTTCTTCCTGGGACAGAGGCCCAGATAGGCTCTCATCTGGCCCTGGCTTGGTGGGGCCTCTGGCCACAGCAGGGCTAGACTAGCCTGCACAGCCATAGAGAGCACTGCTGTGGGCCTGGGTTGCATCCATCAACACCCTGGAGAATGTAAACATTTGATTTTGACACCTGTTGGGAGAGTCACAAGAAGGGGGAGACCAGGCTTCTAGAGACTGGGATTAAGCAGAACTGGGCTCACCTTTCCTCATTTCAGAACAAGCTACCCAATTTGGCTTTATAAAGACAGAGACAGGATGGGCACGGTGGCTCACACTTGTAATCCCAGCACTATGAGAGGCCAAGGCAGGGGAACTGCTTGAGCCCAGGAGTTTGAGACCAGCCTGGACAACATAATGAGACCTCATCTCTCCAAAAAAAAAAAATCAAAAAATTAGTCAGGCATAGTGATACATGTCTGTAGTCCCGGCTACTTAGGAGGCTGAGGCAGAAGGATCGCCTGAGTTTGGGAGGTCAGGGCTACAGTGAGCTGTGATGGTGCCACTGCACTCCAATCTGGGTGATAGAGTAAGATCCCAGACTCAGAAAAAAAAAGGACAGAGACAGTTTCTAATATGAGGTTTCTGCCAGCTCTCCTCCCATGTTATTAAGGGGAAGACGGAGGCTCAGAGAAGGTAAGACACTTACCTAAGATCACATAGTTAGTCAGTAACAGAGCAAGTCTGCAAAGAACAACCACAGCCCCCATGCAATTGGGTCACAATCCTTGACCCACCTCCCACAAGATCTTTTCTATTGTAACTCCACCAACTAAGATCTGTCCTTGAGACTGGCTCTCCTCTGGCCTGTAACAAGTACTCAATCATGGGAGAGTCCTTGGAAAATATTAAATTCAATTCTTCTCATTGTACAGATAGAAACACTGAGGCCAGGAGGGGAGAAAGGATCAGTCTGCACTGCTCATCTCTTCTATGTCACTGGGTAGGATGCAAAGATCAGTTCTACTCTAGTCTCTCTGGAGATTATGGGTGAGCAGAACCAGGAGATACACGGGATGTCAGTTTGATGAGGATGAATTTCCTGGCAAAGCTCTGAGCTCATAGAACCTTACAGTATCAGAGCAGAAAGAAGCCATAAGAAGTCATTCCAAGCCGAAAGTTTGAAGACTATTTTTAGCCACATAAACGGTGTAGATTAAAGCCTAGGTAGGAACCCAACTCCTCCACTCTCCCCCAGCGGCATCCTCAGACACATCCGCAAAGAACCCTGGTGATAAGGCTGATGAAGAGGGAGTGGCTGGCTCAAGGTCCCACAAGGAGGCGTCAATTTGCCCATTTTGGTATCTCCTAGGATGCACACTGCCCTTCAGTTAGTCCCTTGTGACCTCCCCCCACAGAAATGCAAGTTCCCTGGGGATTCTAGCTATAGTTTCTATAGCATCTCTACCTACTCCCCTGTATGCGTTATATCAGAGCCTCAGCTCCGTGTTGGTTGCCTGAGTCTGTGTGGACCAAGGGGTGGCAGGCAGGGAGAAGAAAGGGTAGAGCAGCTAGCACAACCACGGTCTAGGGCCCTGACAGCTGTGGCCATCTGTGTCTAGACACTGGAAGAGCTCTACCTCTAGTAGTGGTGACATGGGGCCTTTCCCAGGCAGTCCGTATGTGCCTAGGAGTTGTCTAGAGCACTGTGCTCATTGTCCTTAAGCCACAAGATTCACTGAAAGAGGAGAGGTCAAGTTATCCAGACCCTGCCTCTGGGGCCCAGTGCCTTGTGAAGTCCAGGCACGTGATGATGGGCCTTGCTGACATTAAAAGCCAAAACCTGGGATGGGGAATTCTACAGCTTCCTGGGTTCACAGGCCCTGGCAGGAGGCTTTTCATTTTTCATCCAACTTCATTCAGCTGCCATTTTTGATCATTCCTTCTTGGAGCCCAAGAGTGGCTCAGCCCCTCTCTCTGGATGGTATTAGAGTCTGAGAATATGAATAAGTTTCACAAGTTGAGTACCTACTATGTGTCAGGCATTAGGGTAGGTGCTTCTCTTACATGATTTTATTTAATCCTCAACCACATGAGGCAGGTATGATTGCCCCCTTTTACAGATGTATGAACCAAAGTCCAGAGAGGTCGAACACCCTTGTCTGGGCCCCCTGGAGGACTTAGTTTCCCTTGAGCGTCTCCACTCCCCTCCCCCTCTAAATGCTCAGAACTTGCAAGCTGCATGGTAAAAAGGAGACTGGGAGGGGCAGAAAAGGGCTGGGGGAATAGGAGAAGCAGGCCTGGAGGATACAGAGAGCTGTCCCTGACCCAGGAACTCCCTGCTTGGGCCCCTGTGGGTGGTGGGGGGCGGTGCAGAGAGGCTCCAGAGAGACTTTCTGGGAATAGAGAAATTCATTAGCGGATGTGTAAGTCCCAAACCGATTAACGATTTATACTCTGGGCTCAAACGGCAGGTGGCTTAGGTCTATTATCTGACTTAGCCCAAAGGCCACCCAGTTCCACCTCTCCCTCCTTCTTTCCCTTCTTCCCGCAATCCTCAGGCCCACTCAGCCTGACTTGTCCTGGGCCTTGCCTTTAATCCCCACAGCCTCAGCCGGTTCCCAGGAGGGGACATGCTGGGGATGGTAGTGGCAGGGAATGATGGGTGGCAGGGTGCCAGGATTACCTTCTGAACAGCAGGCCTATTTTAAAAAATCTGAGCTTTGTTCATTATAGGAACTAAAGAGGACTTCATTTCCATTTGGGGGCAGGGCAAAAGGAAAGAGAATGGGGTACTGCAGCAGGAAGGATAAAGGACTGATATCAAGGGGAACTTCCAGTGTGATCAAGTTTTGCTTCCTGGGCTGGGAAAAATGTACTGTTCAGCTGTGGGAAAGAGGCTGGGATGGAAATGACACAGGCTGGGCCTGCAGCCAATGGGAACTTCCCCACAGAAGATGCCACTTAAAAGTGTTATTAAACCCTCAGGACTTTTAAAGCAGAGAACAAGGTAACTATGAACACCCTTTAAAGCGATATTGAGAGCTCCCAAGAGAGTTCCGTGTCTTTCTCCACTCTGCCTTGGGATGAAGACACGTGGCTCCCCCATTGTCCCCCTTCTCCCCCCAACCCTTTCCCTGTCCTCCAGCCTAGTCCACTACCCATCTTGGGCTCTGAGTCAAGGGGCCAGCATTGATTTCTGGGCTTCTCTGAAATGAAGACAGAGGGTGGGCTTCAGTCTGTCTGCCTCAGCTGGGTTCTACCCCCTGGCTGGCTTTTGGGGAAAATGAGGCTGTTGTGGCCCTTAGCTTCCATCTCTAATCAGCAGCCTCAGCCCTGGGCGGGGAACATTGCTAGCTTCTAATAGCTCCAGCCTAGTATACAGGCAAGTTAGATAGATTGACCTCCCTCCCCACCAAATACTGGGAGTCTCCCCCACCACAATGCTGAGCTCTGAGCTTAGGGATACAGGGGGAAACATCACTCAGCTAGCCCTTGCCCAGCTCTGATGTTATTCCCCATACCTCATGGGGCCTCTAGTTCTCCAAGGCAGGAGATTATAGAGTCCACCTAGATTGCTGCTTCTATGGGGAGTCCCACCTCCAGGAAGTTCTTCCTGGTGTCTGGTCTGAAGCCTTACTGCTTTAATCAACTCATTTTTTTCTGATTCTGTTCAAAGAATTGTGAGGGAAAGCTTTCCTATTTAAGATCACACTATGAGTAGCGCTCAGAAGACAGCAGCATAGGCTGGACTAGGAGGCCTGAAGAGGCTCAGAGTATGCTTAAGTGGGAGTTGAGGTAGTAGCCTTTCCCTCCTAGCTGCTTTTGAGGTTCCTGTCCATCCCCCAAGAAAAGAGGTATCATAGAGTGGTGGGAAAAGTTCAGTGCAGCCTCTTCCTAGCTACATGACTTTGAATGGAACTAGTCCTGGAGCCTTTGTCATTTGCCTTCTGGTTCAGGATCCTGTCACTCACAATCTCTCTTGAGACCATTAGTCCTGCCTGCTAATCAATTATTCAGTCAAAGACTGTGTGCCCATCCCGGAGCTAGGCACTGCTGGGGGTGGGGGTGGCACTGACAGGAATGTGACCCATGTGGCCAGGCCCTACCCTTCATAGACTCCCAGCCTAGCAGCCCTTCTTGGCCTCACCTGGGCTGAGGCTGAGGGCTGGGGGTGCTTCCAACACAGCTGAATTGGGTAATTAAAATCTCTACCCCTGACAGATGACCTCCAAGGTCCACTCCAGCCCTATAATTCTATGATTCCAGCTGGGGGTGTCCAATTAACCCTTGTCATGCTTGGTTGGGCTTCATGGGCTGTGGAGTGGGAAGGGGTGGTGAAGCAGAAGTCTAGGGAAGGCCTATTCTCAGCACACACCAGGATACTCTGTCCCCTTCCTCCCGTCTTCTCCCTTCCCCTCCCTACCAAGCCAGAGTGGTGGCCCTGGAGTTAGAGTCCCAGGGTAAGGACAGGGCTACCAGTGAATCTGACTCGGGTGTGGTCTCTCTCTAGCCTGGGCCTGAGGTCAAGTGACAGACCAACTACAGCCTTGCATCTGCCTGACACCTGGTCAAGACCAAAGCAGAACGTGTTTTCCAAGAAAGGCCTTGAAAGGCTGAGGTCAGTTGTGGTGGGAACTTTGGAAGCAAGATGGGGTGGGAGTAAGATCACTGGCCAGTCAACAGGCCATCAAGAAGCTTTGCATCCTGGACAACAAGTCCCAACACACCCAATGTCAGCACATGGCAGTGTCCTCCTGGTGGTACATTCTGCCTGTTCTCCAAGGGCATGAAGTTTGGGTGAGGGTTGGACTCCACTCAGGATGGTGGTAGAGATGTGGCAGTTGGCATAGCTGATATGGGCCTTAGAGACTGCCATAATCAGGCACCTTATGGGCCACTTAAGACCCTCAAAGTGTTTTTTTCTTTGGCTCACACAGTGCCTACATTAAGAAGAAATTAGCTACCATCGTTTAAAATTCAGGAGATTTTTTAACGTAAAAATCCAGATTTATAACTTCTAAAAAAAAATCTGAAGCTCTAGTAATACTGAGCTTACATTCTCACAAGGCAACAGACAGCTGGAGCTCAGTGACAGTTGTCCCTGGAGCCAGGGCACACACTCTTGGTTTCTTCAAAGCCCCCACCTGCTTGAGTTTGCCCTTCATGGGGCAAATGGGGAAACTGAGGCCCAGAGAGAAAGAAGAGCACTTGCCCAAGGTCACCCAGACAGGATGTGTGACAGAGCTAAGATTCAAACTCAGGCCTCCTGCCTGGCAGCCGGTCCCAGACCCTTTCTCCTTCCCCCTCCTCCCTAGAGCTCTGCCATAGGCCACAAGGTCCATCTGCCAGGGCCACCCCCTCTGTTCTTGAAGTCTGGCAGCCTCCGTGACCTGGCTTTGTCCAGCTGCCTTCCTGCGTAGCCCCTTCAGCCGCTGGGGCCCCAGCCTCAGCCAAGGCCCCCTTCGGGTGAGAGCAGAGGCGCTGCGGGGCCTCTGCAGCCCGGCCCCATCTCCCGCAGCTCGGAACAAGAATCTCATTAAGTGCAGGGGGCGGTCGCCGCCGGGTCTGGGGCGCCTTGACCACAGAGCTGGCTTCCTTCTGCAAACAGCCTGGCCGGGGCTGGGCGGCCTTATGTGTGCGCATGCACGGAGGGGGGTGCCGCGGCTGCCCCTCCCTAGCCTGCCCGTGCCCCGCCCGCGGCGGGGGGGGGGCCGGCGCGCGGGGGGGGGGGGGGGGGGGGGGGCGGGGGGGGGGGGGGGGGGGGGGGGGGGGGGGGGGGGGGGGGGGGGGGGGGGGGGGGGGGGGGGGGGGGGGGGGGGGGGGGGGGGGGGGGGGGGGGGGGGGGGGGGGGGGGGGGGTGGGGGGGGGGGGGGGGGGGGGG